>JASAND010013017.1:0-14312 GCA_030248195.1 Trissonchulus latispiculum
CCGTTTTGACTGTATCTTTCTCACTCATACTGTATAAAGCTTTTCATTACAAATTATCCTTCACATAGCTTGTTGATCAGTCATTATAGTGTGCATATGCTCAATAGAAAGAAAGAAAGAAAGAAAGAAAGATTTACTCCGGAAATTGACAAGACGGAACGTACAACGATAAGTTCATATTTGAATAATGATTACATACATAAAAGGTGAAAAGACACAAAGACAAACAACAACATAAATCATTTGTATACTCGAAGGAAAGACATCAACAGTAATTTATTTTCTCTTAAACCTTCTTTAAATGCAGTAACTGATTTAGCCATTACTACAGATTCGGGGAGTGAGTTCCAAGGATCGATAATTCGGACAGCAAAAGAAAATTTTTTAATGTCTGTAGCAAATTTTGGTTTGGCAAGCTTCAAAAAGTGGCCTCGTGTATTGTGTTTGCTTAGTACCAGGGAAAACATAGATGTGAAAGGTATAGATACCAATCCATAGACGATTTTGTACACCAATACAAGGTCAGCAACTAATCTAGTATACTCAAGTGTATCCAAACACAAAAAAGCACATTTTTGAGCGTACGACATATCATACAGGTTTCTAAATGAATTACAAAATCTTTTTTGAACTTTCTCCAAGCTTTCTATATCCTTTACAAGCCAAGGGTTCCAACTTTCAGAAGCATAGCACAAAATAGGTAGCACATATGAACGATACAACTTAATTCTAACCAAAACATCATCAGACACAAAATTAAGAAGAATTAATGACAGAACGGACATAGCTTTATTTGCAATGCGATGTATATGCGTAGAGAATTTTAAGTTAGGACTCATCCAGACACCCAAGTCGGAGCACCCGTCAGTTTGGTTTAGAGTGTTTAGCCCGAAAGTGTACTGTTCTTTCGTATTTGTTCTACCAAAATGCATAACGAAAGATTTTTGCCAAGATACGATTAGTTGCCATTCACTAATCCAATCAAAAAAGAGCTGTAATGATGAAGTCAAAACTAAATGCCTGTCACGACCGATCGCAAAGACCTTCATATCATCAGCATAGGCCACACAGTTATTATCAGCTAACAAATGCAACACTTCATTAATATAAATAAGAAATAAGGTAGGCCCACAGATGGATTCCTGAGGGACCCCACTAACGACAGAAGCCCAGTTTGAAAAGGAATCATTAATTTTTACTCTTTGTCTTCTCCCTGTTACAAAAGCGCTAAGAACTTGTAAAAGTTTCCCGCTTATTCCATATGACTGTAAACGGAATTTGAGTTTTGGAAGCGAAAGCGAATTGAAAGCTTTTTTTAAGTCAATATAGGCCACATCTGTACACAGTTTCTGATCAAAAGCATTAGACCAATTCTCAAGACAGTATAAAAGATTTGTTACAGTAGATTTACCTTTAGAAAAACCATGCTGATTTGATGCAAGTATGTTATTGTCGGAAAAGTAGCTAATCAAAGTCTTATTTAAAATAAAATCAAGAGGACGAGCCGCTCCGGTAATAATACGTAATACGGTACGCCATGAGGCGCTCTGACTCAGAGCCGAGTGGGAACGCATTCTGCCTGTGTATATATAATGTGAAAGTGTTTCGAGAATGCATTAGGTGTACCGTGTACCACAGCGTATCGCGAAATATTAGGTGTGCCATAGTATTTCAGGAAACATCAGGTTGCATGTACAGATCAGCTTGAGCAGTCGTAGTTCACTTCAGTCCATTTCTTCTGGGCCACAACGTCTATTCATTTTTTCCGTAATGAGGATAAAGCAGAGGTTCTTTAATGAAGCTTTAATGTGGAATGCACTGTGACGCCAATATGAGCCTCGTTGTAGGACAGGCTCATATGTTAAGCGGTTGCAACTTGTTTTCCTTAATTTACAACCTCCCTACGGAACTCATATGCATTTTACAGGCTAGTTTCCGTGTTTGTACAACCTGCCTGAGAGTACTCATATGTATTTTACATGCGACGAAGGAGCACTTTTTGTTCTTGTTTTCTATTATTTTATATATGTATGCTCATGAAGGTATGTATAGATATCTTTCAACAGTAGCAAGCAAGCCAATCACAGCTCGTACCGCACCGCTTACACTCTACAGCCACTTTGGGTACGCAGCTCTATGACAAAAGTTGCTCAGCTCACTTAGGGCTTTCATTTGATACCAAATTTGACCACTTTTGGAAAATTTTAGTCTTGACCCAAAATCACCTAAGTCCCCACCCCACCCCACCTGGCTTTCTCCTACAGGGGGGTGGGGGCCCCCCAGAAATCCGTTCCCCCCCAGGATTCGGGCCTTCCCCCCCAGAACCCCCCCCCACCCTAAAGTGTCCGAATAAATAGGGTTTTGAGGGCAAATTTTGAAAAATTTTTCCGGCTTGGCCGGATTTTTACCCATTTTAAGCGCTATTTTAAGGTGCTGGTATCGCTTTGTGTAAATTTGACCCTATAGGCTTTATTTCTTTATGAAAGTGGATGAAACTTTCCAAATATACTATTTCGGTGCTCTTTAACATTCTGGGACCAGTCCCGCATTTTTAGGTGCAAAGATAAGAAATTTTTGGTTTTTGCCATTATTCTCTCAGTACATAGTCGAGACACCGGATTGGTTGGTATGGCTGGATAGAGGGCACAGAAATGAACATTTTTGCTTTTACAACTTTTGAGCTATCTCTAGTGGTTAAGTCAGTATAAGCAAAAAACGATTTTTGGGGTCCAAAAATGGCCGTTTTCGAGAAAATCAGTTTTTTCAAAATTACTGCCAAATCATATGGACAATTTCGGTTTACTTATACTCGATCGATACACAGTCTCATTGCACATTTTATCAATGCCTATTAGCCGGAGTTTGTTGCTCTAAGCTAGAGATTTTGCAGAAAAACCATTTTGGCAAAACTGCGATTGTTTTGTTTTGAACATCAATTTCTCAAAAACTACATGATGGATTCGCAGTGAGTTTTCACAGGATTCGCACTATTGCAAAGGGACATTTTTGCTGGTTTGAGCTAAAACATCTCCAGTTTTGCGAAAACGCAATGCAACGATGCGAAATTTCGTGTTATCGCACATTTAGTGGATTTTCTTGACCGTTAAGACCTGCTGAGCCAAATCCGAAAAAATGTCCCTCGGCCCACATGTCCTTTAGAGAACAGCACATGAAAAAGTTTCGGCCGATTCCACAGTTTTGAGAAATCGATGTTCAAAAATTTTTGGCCTGTATTCTGCCTGTAAGATGTTAGTATGTCAGTCAATTTTTGCTATTTTTTTTCCAATTTTGCTAGTTTCGTACTTTTATGAGAATCTACATATTATAAGCTTTAAAATGATGTATAAAGCTCTTTCCAACTCGCAAAATTGCGAAAGTTATAGCGTTTCAAAATATACCCACAAAAGCACTGCACAAAGGGATACCAGCACCTTAAGCTTAAATTTAAGTTAAAAATAGTAAATTTTTTAGCTCAGCAGCAAAAAATAGCTATTTGTAGACACTTTTCTAAAAAATTTTCTCCCCCCCCCCAGAAATCCGAGCCCCCCCCAGACATTTTTGCCTAGGAAAAAGCCAGCCCACCACAACACTCTACAGCCACTTTGAGCATGCAGTTCTATGACAAAAGTTGCTCACCTCGCTGAGTGCTTTCGTTTAATACCAAATTTGACCACTTTTGAAAAATTTTATTTTTGACCACTTGACCCCCTACCCGATTTACCCTTCAAACGGCAAAGTGGAACCAGTCCAGCAAAATGGGTGGGTCGGACGGCAAAACGGACTCCGGAAATGAGCTGGGAGCACCAGAAAACCCCTATGGACAAAGTTTTGAGAGGCTATGCACAGTCCTATATGGTGTTCTTGGAAGTCGGTACCGAATTGACCCTCCCGACAGCAAAGTGGAACCAGCCCAGCAAAATGGGTGGGTCGGACGGCAAAACGGACACCGGAAATGAGCTGGGAGCACCAGAAAACTCCTATGGACAAAGTTTTGAGAGGCTATGCACAGTCCTATATGGTGTTCTTGGAAGTCGGTACCGACTTGACCCTCCCGACGGCAAAGTGGAACCAGCCCAGCAAGATGGGTGGGTCCGACGGCAAAACTGCTTACGGGAATGCCGTGCCTTACGTGCAATGCCGTGCCAGAAAACCTTTGTATGAAAGAATTGAGCTTTCTAAGTTGCAAAAGTTGCTCAGCTCGCTTAGGGCTTTCATTTGGTACCAAATTTGACCACTTGAAAAATTTCGTTTTTGACCGAAAATCGCCTAAGTCCCCATCCCACCCCACCACAGCACTCTACGGCAACTTTGAGCATGCAATTGTATGACAAAATTTGCTCAGCTCACTTAGGGCTTTCATTTGCTACCAAATTTGACCACTTTTGAAAAATTTCATTTTGGACCCAATGACCTCCCACCGACCTGGCCCTCCAGATGGCAAAGTGGAACCAGCACAGCAAGATGGGTGGGTCAGACGGCAAAACGGATGCCAGGAATGAGCTGGGCGCACCAGAAAACCCCTACAGACAATGTTTTGAGAGGCTATGTACAGTTCTATATGGTGTTCCCGGAAGTCGGTACCGACCGGACCCTCCAGATGGCAAAGTGGAACCAGCACAGCAAGATGGGTGGGTCAGACGGCAAAACGGATGCCAGGAATGAGCTGGGCGCACCAGAAAACCCCTACAGACAATGTTTTGAGAGGCTATGTACAGTTCTATATGGTGTTCCCGGAAGTCGGTACCGACCGGACCCTCCAGATGGCAAAGTGGAACCAGCACAGCAAGATGGGTGGGCCAGACGGCAAAACGGACACCGGGAATGAGCTGGGCGCACCAGAAAACCCTTATAGACAAAGTTTACAGAGGCTAAGTAAAGCCTGCTATGGACCTCCGGGAAGCGGTTACCGATTTGACCCCTCAGACGGTCAAGTGGAACCAGCCCAGCAACTTGGGTTACTCGGGCAGCAAAACTGCTAGCGGGAATCGATTCTCCGTCCCAAAAAACCTTTGTATGCAAAATTTGGGCCACCCATGTAGCAAAATAAGCGAAAAAATTAAGTTCAAGGTTCGACCCAAAATTCTCCAAATTTGGCCGGCCAGTACCGAAAAATTACGAACAGAGACGGAAAATCATATAGCATTTGAACGATCCCGATATGTGTACTGTTTAACCATATGGTCAGTATTGCCCCATATATAGCCCAGTCTGACTTATTAAGGCGCCTTTGAAGCATACTTTTTGGCCATTTTAGCGGTTTGGCCGACTTTGGCCCCCAGCCAAAAATTTTTTCCGGCTCCGGGAGGCATAAAAACTAGCTTATTTTCTTATTTCCGATTTGTACCACAAGAATATATATGGGTTTCATAGGCCAAAATTTTTCTATCTGTAGTTATTCAAGCTACAAAACCCCCTTATGAGACATCAAAAGCGAGAAACCGGAAAAAAAGAAAAAACACAATTTTCGTAAGCGATTTTTGGCGCAACTTTTTAACGGAAAGTGGTACGGGGATGAAACTTGGCAAATATACTAAACTCGACACGTACAATCTTTTGAGCACATAATCTGCGCAGGATCTGCGCAGGAATCTGCGCAGCCTTCTTTTACACGGTCATTCGACCATTTTCACTCATATTATAGGGGTCGCTACCGCGACCCCTATGATATAGTTTCTTATAACAGCGGTCATACCTGTGGGAACAATTATGTGCACTCATCCACTAAACTGCAACCATAAAAGAGGTTTATACTTGTAATGCGAAAAAGAATCTTTTAAGATGACCGAATGTAATTCGTAAGCAAATACGAGCGTACGTATTATGAAGTAGGGTGTGTACGAACACTTTACAAAATTAAATCTGGATTCTCAGTTGAATGCAAACACGCACCGATGATAAAAGGTAACAAGAGGTTAGGATTATCTGCAATGAACTAATAAACAGACCATGTACAACAGAATATTATAGACATTACATTTCTGGGTTTACTTTAGGCGAAAAAAAGTGGGGGGGGAGCCCCCCCCCACTAGTGGGGGGGGAGGTCGAAAAGTGGGGGGGGAAATAAAATGGGCTAAAAATGCCAAAAATACCGTATAAAAAGCCTGTTTTCTACATATACTGCTATAACTAAGCTTAAAAGTGCTCAAAAATTGAGTTTTAGCACCAAAAAAGACGATTTTTGACCAAAAACTTCCGGCGAAGCCGGAAAAATTTTGACCAAAAATCCTAAAAATTTAGCATTTTCTGGGCACCTTAGGGTGAGTGGGGGGGGAACCCGAAAAGTGGGAAGGGCGCCCCCCCGCCCCCAGTAAAGTAAACCCAGCATTTATTAGATATAGGGGGAAACACACAAATAAAGAAAGTGTGCAACCACGGCAAAGTCATAATAAAACTGTATTTATGTATTTCATTTACTTCAATTTATTAAAATAGCTATAATATCCGGCCGCTTCAAGACAACTCTATTCATTGTACTGCTTTTAATGCACCACGCAATTTATATTTATTTTTATTAATAAAATTAAAATAGCTTCTTTTGCAAGAATAAATTTTGTCAGAGGTAGCAGGAACTCAACGGATAATAACTTTGAAGCATTAGGCTGTACATTCTTAAGAGTTGTGTGGGCTGCTGAATTATATATATATACTTTTGCACTCAGGTAAGACCACTCCGTCGAAAACCCTCGCAATGTATGCATATAACACTAAGATATATACGCTCGCACATAAGTATGCATATACCCAGAGTAACAAATGTCCACTTAATGCTTAGGTTGTGTATATAATAGCATATTATATGTACGTATGTATGAACCAAGTTGCTGGCTTTCCTTGGACAGAGGCCAACAAGCATGGGCGTATCCAGGAGGAGGGTTTTGGGGGTTGAAACCCCCTCCTTTTGGGTTAACTTTTATCAATATTCCATTACAAAAAGTGCAAATTTTTGTCAAAACCCCCTCCTTTTCAAAATCCTGGATACGTCCCTGCCAACAAGGGTGCCAATTTTTGCAAAGCAAAGCTTTCTAGTCTGACCTTTGCACTAACTTTCAGCGAAGGTCAGCTGTCATTCTGTTATTCAAGAGCGCAAAGAAGAAAGCAGGTCTGAAAGCTGAAAGTAGGGCAGAATCAGACGTCTGACAGGGCAGATTCTGCCACGTCTTAATGACAAGACGCCTTATGGAATTACTGGTCGTTTTCTAACTTTTATTATAGAATTTATTTCAAATCGTCGTCAGAGGGTTTGTAATGATAAGTCTTTTTCGAATTGGCGTTATGTGACTAGTGGTGTACCACAAGGTTCTGTTTGTGGCCCTACTTTATTTCTCATATACATAAATGAGTTGTTACTTTTATTGGGGGGTTCTTGTCATGCTGCTTATGCTGACGATATCAAATTATTTTGGAATGGAGCTAATAGAAATATTGTTTTGCAAGAGAAACTTGACCTTTTAAATGACTGGGTTAATGAGTGGCAGCTAACGGTAGCTATTCATAAAACAGTTGTGCTCCATTTGGGACGTAACAATACTCATTTGGGTTATAATCTATCTAATACGGTTTTGGAGATAGTTGATGGTTACAATGACCTTGGGGTCTATATCAACTCCCGTCTATGCGTGTCTGAGCATGTAGATTCGATTACAGCTAAAGCTCGTCGTACTTTATTTCTTATTAAGCAAAATTTTGTTACGAATGATATATCTGTTAGGGTCCAATCACTAGCGTAGATACGGGGCGGGCGGGGCGGGCGGCCGCCCTCCCCGAAATAATGGCTTTGCCCCCCTGAAAATTTGGGCAAATGAAAAATTTTACGCCCGCGCGGAGCGCGGGCGTTTAATGTGATTAGAAACATGCACAAATTGTACATTAATGCTTCAAAATAGCTCAACATTGATGCATTTTCTACACCATTAAAAAATTTTTGCGCCTTCGGCGCGAATTTTGGCTATTTACATTATCAAAATTATTATTTTTCATTAAGCATGCTAACGAATGTTTGTATATATAACTACTTGCTTTGCAGTTTTGCTGTTAAATATCTGCGTTATTCCCAACATCTCAGCTTCGGCATAATTGGTTGATATAATCAGGATACGCAGTTCTTAATGGGAGCATCCTAATAGTTTGAGTTTTCGGACAAGACAGTAAACGTAGAAAATAGCAAATATATAAAGGTGCGAAATGTTGTTAGACAATTGATAAATCATTGTAAAGAATTAAATGTTTCAATAGCGTTTAATGGCGAACTTTAAAAATTTTCTCAACTTCTGGGGGGTCCGCCCCCCAGACCCCCCGTTTGGGACTTGTGTACCTATTATAATTAGACCTCTGCTAGTTTGCTTTACTTTACCTTAGTTTACCTGCTTTGTAGTTCTGTTATTAACTGCATTATTCCAAACATGATCTGCCTTCAACGACGGATAATGGATATGCTTAGAATACCCTGTTCCAAATGGGAGCATCTTAGTCTTAGTTTTCGTACGGGATTGTGGAAGTCAAAAATTTAAATAGGTAGCAAATTAAACTACAAAATTTAGTTTGGGAACTGATAATATACAATGCAAAGAATTCAATGTTTCAGCAGCGTTTTAACGGCAAAATTTAAAAATTTTCAACTTCTGAGGGCTCCGCCCCCCAGACCCCCCGCTTTGGGTTTTTGCGTGCCGCTTTCGGTTACAACAGCATTAAGCTATGTATATATATATATGTACTGAACTAGAAAACATATTAACAGGGAAAGTTACAGCATATGTAGCGTGCATACAATTATTGCGCAAAAAATGAAATTTACCCCCCCCCCAGCCTTCGGTCAACACCGCCCCCCCTGAAAATTTTTCGTACCTACGCTACTGGGTCCAATTGTATAAATCTTATGTTTTGCCAATTCTTTCTTATGCTTCTGAAGCATGGAATCCTTATCTGAAAAGAGATATTGAGGCCATAGAGAAGGTTCAGATGAAGTTTTGCGCAGACCTGCCTGGTTTTGGTGATATATCTTATATACAGTGATTGTTGTCACATTCTGAAGTTAGACTCGCTAGAAATGCGTAGGTTAATTGCTGACCTTGTACTGGTATATAAAATTATTTATGGTTTAACTGTAATTGCTCCTACTGATTTGTTTTGTTTCTTTACTAGTAGATATGACACTAGAGGCCATCTATTTAAAATGCGACAAGCTAAATGTAATTTAAATTTGCGCAAATTTTATTTTAGTAACAGAGTCGTTGAACCATGGAATGCACTTCCAAGTACTGTCGTGAGTAGCCCAGATGTAGAAACTTTTAAAAAAAGGATTGCCGATTGTAAACCTTTGTTGTCTAAGTATTTACGTGTGTATAACTATATTCATGACCGGTAATTTTTCTACACTCATACTTGCCTAGTTTGTTGTGGATTGTCGTCTTTTTTTGCTGTTTAGTTTATACGTTATTTCTATGTATGTTGTAATTTTATTTCTATTATGACTGATGATTGTCCGTCGTCAATGTTCTTTCGGAAGTAAACTTTTTCTTTCTTTCTTTCTTCAGTGAATTCCCCATGCCCAATAACCTTTGTATGCAAAATTTCAGCCTTCTAGCTATCTCCAGTAGCTTGAACCAGGAACTGGTTCAACTTTGAACCAGTTGAACCAGATGAACCAGGCAAGATACGGTGTCGGCACTATGCTCATCGTATTCAGCGACCCCGATTTACTATATATGGGTACCACCCCAAGGCCGAAAAACGCTGTTTTTGCCCGTTTTTAGACTATTTTCAAATTTTCGGACTTAGAAATTTTTCAGCTTGAAGGTGTCCAAAAACGCTATTTTTTCCATTTTTGACCATCTATAAAAATCGAACCAGATCGAAATTGGGAAAAAAACATAAACTTGCTAAGTACCATTGCCTAGATATTCAAAAAATAGTATAAAAAAATTTTTCCTATGGGCCGTTCGAAAAATCGAGTTAACACAAAATTGACAAAAATCATGCTGAATACGGAGAAAAAAAACCCCACTTTCAAACCCGTAAGAGAAAGTCGATTTTTTCAAAGTTCATTTTTTCCGGGCAAGACTTGGTATCATTCGAAAGCTCTTGGCCTGGAGATTTCAAAAATGTAAATATTAGCTCTTAATTCCTTCCCGTTAATTAGTTATGCCTAATTAGCACTTTTCAAAATCCGCAAAGTGCCTTTATATATAGCTCATATTATGGGGGGCTCTCCGAGCACCCCCATGATTATATATAGAAGTTCTCAGTCGGACCTGTGAGCGGTCCTGGGGTGGGTAATTTTTTATTTGTTAAAATTTTAACAAATAAAAAATCACTTTAATATTTTGTTACTGATGTCAGAACAGCAGCTAGAGCAAAACTAACGCCACAACCGAGCTCAGTGACCTCGAAAACCCTTATAGCCGTTGTTTTTGAGGTTGCCTGACACTTCTGGTAGTATAACCTGGTCACCAGCCGGGCCTGAACCGTCTGACGGTAAACGTGATTCCGGAAGTCAGTATTAGACTATAGTTACCTAAAAACTAATGCCAGATTTGAATTGTGCGCACGAGAAAACCCCCTAGGACATGTTTTTAGCCATATCGGACTGTCCAGTTTGTCTCTGGAGGGTCATATCCCACCAACAAACGAAGTCCTAAGTTTCTCTGCCAGAACGCCTGGAATTAAGTTATAATCACTCACATACACGAAAAAACAAAGTTTTAGGCTTTAAAACGGCATTTTAGAGCCACCAGACTTCATCCTGGACGCTGCCGGGCGCCATCAGTTACCACTAAGACTTGAGGGTGGTCATCTGCCCTAGTTGGAACACTACGTCAGCGGTTTTGGGTTCTAAATACGTTATTTAGTGCACTCTATCCAAAACTGATGAGAAAGCGATGCTAGTAGCTCGCTGGGATCCGATCCGCCACTGATTGTTTTTTTGTTAAAGGGTGATTTTTTATTTGTTAAAACCTTAACAAATAGAAAATCAAGGACATTCGATTACTGCAACTTCCTGGTAGGTCGTAGAGCAATGAAACTGGGATGATTTAAAGCTTAGCCCAAGGTATGTCCATGGGTCCTCAAAGTAATCGATTTGGTTTAGTTTTGCGAAAGTTCCAGCCAAAAAACCAAATTTTGATTTTTTGTTAAGCTGGTTATAGTAGTTTGAAAACTTTCAATTTTTTAGCAAAGTTTTTAAAAATTTCGGTCGGTGGTTGGAAAATTTTTAGGGGGAGCGGGGGAGTAGCCGCAAGATCGATTAGGGGCTGTTTTTTGCGAAAAATTGCGAAATTCCGCACTTTTTTGAAAATTCCGCAACTTTTTTCGGAGTTCTGCGTAAAGTTCCGCAAAAATTTTTGGCAGAATTGAGCAGAAATTTTCAGTTGTCTCAAATGAAAATTGAACGGTTTCAGATACTTTTTGAAGAAATTTTTTAAAAAATTTTCGGGCCTTCGGCGCGTCTAGCGCGGCGGGAAAAAAC
Organism: Trissonchulus latispiculum; assembly: GCA_030248195.1. Lineage (NCBI taxonomy): Eukaryota > Metazoa > Nematoda > Enoplea > Enoplida > Ironidae > Trissonchulus > Trissonchulus latispiculum. The sequence continues at coordinate 11,462 of JASAND010013017.1, forward strand.
CCCGTCCGATGTGCGGGGAAAAGACCCAACGCCAGTGTGAGTCACCCATATGAGCTAGATCTAATTGTAATAGCCTATCTTACACAGCGTCCAAAACTACCCTGGAGGGTGTATTATTGTAGCTCCCGCTGCCTCTCGGCAATTTTTTTGCAATTTGGCTCTGGTGCCTGTGGTGCGACCTGGGGGTGATCTAGACCCGGAGGGAAAAAACCCATGTGCGAGAAAAAACCAAATTTCAAAAACCATTAGTATCAGAGGAAAAATTCATGCATTTCTTAGCTCAACAGAGCCTCCTGACCAATTTGGTAGACTTTACCTGGGTTCAACCTTCTATGTGTGGTCCAGGTCGCCAAAATCTGACATGGTGCCATTTCAAGCCAAATTTTTCAATTTCGTCAAAAACCGCCAATTTTTCAGTAAAATAGGTCGGGTTTGGCTTTAAATGCAATAAAAACACGTTTTCTATGTGATAAGACGCTTAAACTACAGAACTTAAGCAATTTCAAAAATTTCCAAAATTAGAATATGTTTATATATATATATATATACGTGTTAAACATACACAATTTTCAAAAGTCAATTTGACATGAATTTTTGCAAAAATATTGATATTTTTTGATGCTGATGTACTAAAAATGACCCGCTGTTTCGAATGGTTTTTCCTGGTCGCTAAATGGTCCTATTTTAAATAAATTTAAATTTTAAAATATCATAGGGGTCGCGGCAGCGACCCCTATAATATGTGTCAAAAATCCCTGGAGACACCGTAAAATAAGCTGCGCAGAGGCTGCGCAAAATCCTGCGCAGATTTCATGCGCAAATTGTAGAGCACATCGAGTTTAGTATGTGTGCGAAGTTTCAGCCCCGTATCACTTTCCGTTAAAAAGTTGCGCCCCGGACCGGTTATGGCGGCGATGTTTTTTTTCCGGTTTCTCCTATGTATTTAATGGTCGTATTGTCCTGACTTTCCGCCTCTTTCACGTAATCTGCAGCGGAGGCCGGACCTAAAGGGGTATAGGGTCTGGTAGTACCCCATGCGCCATTTAAGAATCGCTACTTTTTTGCGCCGCAGGTGCGGCACAGCGCCACAGCCTGGGTTTACTTTACTGGGGGGGGGCGGGGGGGCGGCCCCGCCACTTTTCGGGTTCCCCCCCCACTCGACCTCTTCCCCCCCCCCACTCCGCCCAACCCCCACTTTTTTGGGCTTTTTATATTCAGCAACTACATATATTGAACTAACTAAATAGCTAAGTCTCGTTTCTCTATCACTTCCCATGCGACCACAGTGGCCGGTCAAAAATGGTGAAAATTCGAAAAATGAAAAATCGAAATTTCTCGCTGTGTATTCAACATAGAAAGCTCAATTCTTTCATACAAAGGTTTTCTGGCACGGCGAATTGATTCCCGTAAGCAGTTTTGCCGTCGGACCCACCCATATTGCTGGGCTGGTTCCACTTTGCTGTCGGGAGGGTCAAGTCGGTACCGACTTCCAAGAACACCATATAGGACTGTGCATAGCCTCTCGAAACTTTGTCCATAGGGGTTTTCCGGTGCGCCCAGCTCATTTCCGGTGTCCGTTTTGCCGTCCGACCCACCCATTTTGCTGGGCTGGTTCCACTTTGCTGTCGGGAGGGTCAAGTCGGTACCGACTTACAAGAACACCATATAGGACTGTGCATGGCCTCTGAAAACTTTGTCTATAGAGGTTTTCTGGTACGCCCAGCTCATTCCCGGAGTCCGTTTTGCCGTCCGACCCACCCATTTTGCTGGACTGGCTCCACTTTGCCGTTTGAAGGGTAAATCGGGTAGGGGGTCAAGTGGTCAAAAATAAAATTTTTCAAAAGTGGTCAAATTTGGTACCAAATGAAAGCCCGCATCGAACTGAGCAACTTTTGTCATAGAAGTGCGTGCCTAAAGTGGCTGTAGAGGCCTGTGGTGGGGTGGGGACTTAGGCGATTTTGGGTCAAAAATTAAAATTTTCAAAAGTGGTCAAATTTGGTACCAAATGAAAGCCCGCATCGAACTGAGCAACTTTTGTCATAGAAGTGCGTACCTAAAGTGGCTGTAGAGGCCTGTGGTGGGGTGGGGAATTAGGCGATTTTGGGTCAAAAATTAAAATTTTCAAAAGTGGTCAAGTTTCGAGTCAAATGAAGGCCCGCATCGAACTGAACAACTTTCGCCATAGAACCACCCATCCAAACTTGCTGTGTCGGATTTATATACTTGCTTTCTCAACCGGAATTTAAACGACAGACATAACGGAGGGGGTCCCCTTCTCCCCATCACATTTCGGGGGTCGACCACCAAATTTCCGAAGTTTACCCCCCAACCAAAATTTCCGGTGAAACTATGCACGATAGACTATATAATATAGCCATGGGCCATGGGGGGGGAACCCATGCGACTGGGTTGGGCTAGAAAAGTTGTGCAAATATCTGCAATGAATGATGGCAAGTTTTCCTCTTTGCACACAGCCAAAATTAGATCGATCCGTTGCACCGTTGGTCTGGCACATTGCCAAATGTGGCGGGGAAAAACCCACTTTGGGGGGAAAACCCACCCAATTTTTTTGAAACATTTTTTAACAACCAAGCAGGCAGGGGCGCACTTAGGGGGGGGCGGGGGGCGGGCGCCCCCCCCCCCCGAAAGCAGACGTAAAGGAAAAATTTTATTGTCCGCGCATAGCATTTCAAAAAATTTTGCGCCTTCGGCGCGAAATTTACTTCATTTTTTGCTTAATTTACCCTTTTATAGCGACTTCTTTAACATTTTTAAAAATTTTCGCGCCATGGGCGCGAAATTTATTACACTTTTACTTTATTTACAGCAATACGTAACTGAACGAAGCACA
>JASAND010013018.1:0-13331 GCA_030248195.1 Trissonchulus latispiculum
TCAAAAGTTAAATTTCATCAAAGCAGAGCAAGAAGAAAACAATTTTGCGTCGTCGGCGCTAATTAAATTTGAATATATATATACGTAACTGCAAAAAAGTAATATACAAAAACTTCTGGAGAAGTATATACATGCCTACGTATATATGTTTTACGTAGTTAACGTCAAGAAAATGAAGTAAAAGCTGGCCAGCGGGCGGATCCACGAAGGATACAAGGCATTAATCATAAAGAAACAATGAAAAACGCCTGCCTGCAGTCACTAAGGCCGTAGCCTTAGTCCGAACAGGAGAGCCAATGGGCGCGCCCATTGGCTCTCTCCTGTTCGGATAAGGCTACGGCCGCTTAATAACTGCAGGCGGGGCGTTTCATTATTTCTTTATGTTTTATGTGTAGGTGGTGGTATCCTTTTGTGCAGTGCTTTTGTGATGATTTTTTGAAACGCTGTAGCTTTCGCAATTTTTGGAGTTGAAAAGAGCTTTATACATCGTTTTAAAGCTTATAATCTGTACATTCACATGAACTTAAGAAACTAGCAAAATTAGCAAAAAATATCAATAATTTTCTTACATACTGACATCTGACAGGCTGAATATAGACCAAAAAATTTTTTGAACATCGATTTCTGAAAAGTGTAGAAACAGCCGAAATTTCTATTTGTGCTTTGATATGAAAGACATGTGGGCCGAGGGATTTTTCTTGGATTTGGCTCAAAACGTCACAATACTCCAGGAAATCCAGCGAATGTGCCGTGACACGAAATTTCGCAACTTTGTGTTCAGTTTTCTCGCAACTGGAGACGTTTCAGCTCAAACCAAGAAAAATGTCCTTCCGCAATAGGGCGAGTTTTCATCCAGCCAAAAGTCACGCGAATGAATGCATTGGGTAGTTTTTGAGAAATCGATGTTTAAAACAAAATAATCGTAGTTTTTCCAAAATGGTCTTTCGGTCAAATCTCTAGCTTAAAGCACTGACTATGTACCTGTTAATAGTCATTAATTAAATGTGCAATCAGACCGTATATATATATATATCGATTCAGTATGAGGAAGATAAAATTGTCTGTAAGATTTGGCAATAATTTTGAAAAACTGATTTTCTCGAAAATGACCATTTTTTGACCCCAAAAAGTCGTTTATGGCTTATAATGACTTAACCAGTAGAGAATGCTCAAAGGTTGTAAAATCAAAAATGTTCATTTTGGCGCCCTCTTTCCAGCCATAACAACCAATCCGGTGTGGCGACTACGACTACGACTGATAGAATAATGGCAAAAATCAAAATTTCTTAATGAATTGGAGCCTGTAAGGTCAAATTTGCACCAGCACTTTAAACACAAACAGAGGAGATTTTCAAAAGCCAATTTAAAAAGGATTTTTGTAAAAAGTTTGGAATTTTTATATATATACTAGTGATGTGCGCTGAAACATTTGCCCGCTCCGGAGCTCCGGCCGGAGCGGGCTGTCGGAGCACCGGGCTCCCCGCGGGCTCCGACTGTTTGTGGAGGTTAAAATTGTAAAAATTTTATTTTAAATTAAGCAAATTATTTTTGTTCTGAAAAGCACGTCTACTGACTGTTTACTTTTGTCGCTTCATATTTTTATGTTCTGAATCTGCTTCCTTTGATAAACATTTATTCTGTGCATTTGCTAACCTGTATTTTTGGTCTGAAATGAGTTCACACTTTGACAACTATTCACAGAATTTGGGGCTGTTTCATTATGCATTACGTATGTTGCGTTGGCAAAAAAGCCACTTTTAGTTTACTGCCGTTTAGTTCTGTTTCATTCTTTCAAGATTTGCTAAGTTTAAGTTTTATAGATTAGGACTCCATAAAATTCGTTAAAGAAATTCGTTAAGAAGTTCGTCATAAATTAAATTTGTCAAATCCATAATGAATTATGCCAAGTTAAATTCAGACCAAATTTGCATTTATCCACTGTTGAACTTTTAAAAAGTATGTAATCATAAAATAAATTTGAATAAGGAGAAATTATATCTAAAAAATATTAGAAAAATGGGTGAGATGAAAGCAAAGAAAACATTTGTAGAGATTGAAAGTTTACGTAGAAGCATAGATTTTATCGGAAGAGGGAATAATCGATGGATTAATTAATTGCAATTATAATTAAAAACGTTGTATGGGAACAATTCTTAGTGGTCGTAGTTTAGAATTATATTTGAATTTTAACTTTTATGATCTGGCTGGACATGTTGGAAAAATTGTCTCCAGAAAACGAATTATACAGCAGTTTTGAGAAAGCAGAAAAGTTATTAAAAATAATACGAACTCTAATTTATTGTTCTTACGCACTGTTCGTGAGACTACAGCAAGAGATCATAAAAACTCTTCGAATATTTCATTATTACCCAAACTTATCAACAACAAACAGGCATCAAAGCTTGAAAATGGCTGCTCCGGGTACCCGGAGCTCCGGAGCACCGAAAATCGGAGCTCCGCTCCGGAGCTCCGGCGCACATCACTTGTATATACATCCACTAAACACAACCAGCTCATTCGAATGGAACAAACAATCCAAAATTGTTCTGGCTCACTTCAAGCAAAAAGCAGTAGGGCGAGGTTCCCCCGCATTGTTTTTAATCGCGGTTTGGTCGTACTTTATCTCACCAACTCTAAGTGCTAGGGAGATATTTTTGGCTCATTTTGAAGCTCGTCGGAATGCCTCATGATATGCAGTTATCGCTTTTGATTTTCCATTTGTCGCTTAGCAAAAGTTTCGTTCAAGAAACGGAAATTTATAAAAAATCGCTATAGAAAAACAAAGCATGCGCGAAACTGTGAAAAATCAGGGATAATAATCGCAAACAATTTCAAGAATTGATCGGCCAACAATCGCAGGCGCAAAAATGTTTAGTTGTTCTGTTGTCGTTGTTTTCTGGTTGGGGGTTCACTAAAAATCAAAATCCCGGGGGAGTCGGACGAAAAGGGGGGTTCAAACTCCCAACCCCCCTCCTTGGATACGCCATGTCCGCATGCCCCGTCACAAAGACCTGGCTGCGCCACTGATTCTGCATCAGAAAACGTTTAGTAAAGGTTTTCCGGAAAACAGGAAGAGGGGGGGCGAACTCCCACCGGGGAGGGCCCGTCGCATTGCGTTGGCTACGGAAAAGTTGAAAAAACGCAATTGTTTCTGCATCAGAAAACGTTAAGTTTAGTAAAGGTTTTCCGGAAAACAGGATGACGGGGGGCCGAACTCCCACGGGGGGGGGGGGTCGGCGCGCTGGGTGGGGAACGGGCAAATAGAAAAAACGCAATTGTTTCTGCATCAGAAACCGTACACAGAGGGTCCATCGGAAAAAAGGCGGGCGGGGGGCCGAACTCCCACCGGGGGTGGGTGGGTCGTCGCGCTGCGTGGGGTTCGGAAAAACTGAAAAACGCAATTGTTCCTGCATCAGAAAACGTTCACAGAGGGGCTATCGGAAAACAGGATGACGGGGGGCCGAACTCCCACCGGGGGGAGGGGTCGTCGCGGTGCGTGGGGTACGGAAAATTTGAAAAAACGCAATTGATTCTGCATCAGAAAACGTTCGCAGAGGAGTTATCGCTAAACAGAATGGCGGGGGGCCGAACTCGCACCGGGGTGGGGTGGGGGGGGGGGGTCGTCACAGTGCGTGGCGTTCGAAATAATTGAACCAACGAAATTGTTTCTGCATCAGAAAACGTTTACAGAGGGGCTATTGGAAAAAAGGATGACGGGGGCCGAACTCCCACCGGGGAGGGGGGGGGGGGTCGTCGCGCTGCGTGGGGTACGGAAAATTTGAAAAGCGCAATTGTTTCAGCATCAGAAAACGTTTACAGAGGGGCTATCGGGAAACAGGATGACGGGGGGCCGAACTCCCACCGGGGGGGGGGTTGACCTGGTGCGTGGGGAACGGAAAATTTGTAAAAGCGCAATTTTTCTTCATCAGAAAACATTTCCGGAGGGGTTATAGGAGAAGAGGATGACGGGGGGCCGATCTCCCGCCGGGGGGGGGGGGTCGTCGCGGCGCGTGGGGTACGGAAAATTTGAAAAGCGCAATTGTTTCAGCATCAGAAAACGTTTACAGAGGGGTTGTCGGAAAGGAGGGTGATGGGGGGGCCGAACTCCCACCCGGGGGGGGGGGTCGTCGCGGTGCTTGGGGTACGGAAACTTTGAAAAAACGCAATTGTTACTTCATCACAAAACGTCCACAGAGGGGTTATACTAAAACAGGATCACGGGGGGCCGAACTCCCCACGGGTGGGGGGCAGCGTTTTTTTTCAAAATCGGATTTCATCAAATTTTCGTCATTTTTATTTTCTGAGCGTCATTTTTATTTGTCCAACGTCAAAAATAAAGTTTTGCAGAAATATATACAGTTTTGATTTGATTTTAGGCTATATTCGTAATTTTGGATGAATTTTTACCTTGTTGGCGCGTGTTGCTTCATATTTCGCATTGTCCCGCGAATATATATATATATATATATATATATATATATATATATATTTATTCTAACTTACGTACTCATATAATACAAATATCTGGTGTCTATGTATGTATCAAGTCTTTGAGCATTAACAATGACGAGAATGTGGGGGCGCCCCCCAGAAGTTGAAGAAATTTTTTGCTTTTTAAATGAAATCGTCCTTTAAATCTTTAATTCTTTTCATTTTGCAGAAACAAGAAAAGTTTTAAAAGTTTACCCTTTTTGAAGGGAAAAATAAGAATTTTTTGCTAAACTCGCACGACAGTTTAAGCTTTTTCTATCCAAAAATCTGGTAACAACGCTGGAAATATACGTATATATACGTGCTCACGAAATTTTGTTGACATGCCTTTTTTCTGTTTTTCCTGTTTGCTTTTACTTATATACCGTCAAATCGCAACGACAGGGCTGCCCTCCAGATCCATCCCAGTAGTTATAACATTTATGCAACAAACGTTCTTAAACATCCTATCCTGGTACATACGGATATATAAGTTCTCATTCCTCTAGCTGAGATAATCCGCAGAGAAAGTTTTTAACGAAAATATTCAGCGAAATTGGTACGAGAAACTTGCATCAAAAAATGCAATTGAAGTACGTAGAATATAGACTCGTAGCCTGTGGCTTTGTATATATATAATAGATATACTGATTGACTGTTAAACATCGTCGAAGCTTACCATCACTAAGCGGGGGTTTGGGGGCGGCAGCCCCCAAAATTTGAGAATTTTTTAAAAAATCACTGTTAAATAAAACGTAATAGAAACTTCTTGTTAAATTTGAGTGCTACTTCCACACATTTTGGCTTGGTCATTCTGTCGTCATTTTTATTTTGGCGTCGTCAAAACTATTGTTCATTTCTGCAAACGACGCTATTTTTGACCAAAAAAAAAACCTAGGTGGGGGGTCGTCGCGCTGCTTGGAGTACGGAAAGTTTTGAGAAAACGCAATTGTTTCTGCATCAGAAAACGTTTGCAGAGGGGTTATCAGAAAACAGGATGACGGGTGCCGAATTCGCACCCGGGGGGGGGTCGTCGCGGTGCGTGGGGTACGGAAAATTTGAAAAAACGCAATTGTTTCTGCATCATAAAATATCGATTATTGACCATTCCGGACCCTGGTCAGGGCGCCACAGCTGGCTAAGGACACTTTAGAGAGGTCCTCCAATGACAAAAAATGTTCGCCTCGCCACGGGCTTTCATTTGATACCAAACTTGGCCACTTTTGGAATAATCGATTTTTGACCATTTTGGACCCGTCCGGACCCTCGTCAGGGCGCCACACGTAGCTGGGTCCACTTTGGAGGGGTCCTCCAATGACAAAAAATGTTCGCCTTGCCACGGGCTTTCATTTGATAACAAACTTGGAAATTTTTTAAAAAAATCGATTTTTGACCAGTCCGGACCCTAGTCAGGCCCCACAGCTCGCTAGGGACACTTTGGAGGGGTCCTCCAATGAGAAAAAATGTTCCCCTCACCGAGGGCTTTCATTTGATACCAAAGTTGGAAATTTTCTAAAAGATCGATTTTTGACCAGTCCGGACCCCGGTCAGGGCGCCACAGACCGCTGGGGCCACTTTGGAGGGCTCCTCCAATGACAAAAAATGTTCGCCTCACCAAGGGCTTTCATTTGATACCAAATATGGCCACTTTTGGAAAAATCGATTTTTGACCATTTTGGACCGGTCCGGACCCTGGCCAGGGCGCCACAGGCCGCTGGGACCACTTTGGAGGGGTCTTCCAATGACAAAAAATGTTCGCCTCACCAAGGGCTTTCATTTGATACCAAACATGGCCACTTTTGGAAAAATCGATTTTTGGCCATTTTGGACCGGTCCGGACCCTGGTCAGGGCGCCACAGGCCACTGGGGCCACTTTGGAGGGGTCCTCCAATGACAAAAATGTTCGCCTCACCAAGGGCTTTCATTTGATACCAAACTTGGCCACTTTTAGAAAAATCGATTTTTGGCCATTTTGGGCATGGTCCACGGTCCGGACCCCTGGCCAGGGCGCCACAGGGGTCCGGGCGAAACCTACTATAGTCTATGCTGTAGTGCCCCCGCACCCCACCCCAAATCCCAAATAAGAGAGAGCTGCTCACTGTAGATATTTCTGTAGAAGAGGTTAAAGTTGGAGTTGCGACACGGTAGGGCCCACCACCATCAGGGTGCCCCCCAGCCACATGGATAGGTCCTACAGCGAAACTAATGGGCCATTTAGATTCACCATATAGGGGTTCCTATTCGAATACGAAACCTCAGCCCAGCAGCTCTTATGTATAGGGCTGCCTACTCCGTAGGCCCAGACCCCCCCTTTTACACGTTAACTAGTGACCCCTGGCCAGAAAACTACAGGGGCCAGATCCAAAATTCATATACCCCATGGCAATTAGGGCCGTGGGGCCATGCTCCTCGGCGAACCTCAGACCCATCGGCCTGCCCCAGTTCAAGTTTACTTGAACAGAAGGATTGACCATTTTTGAAAAAACTATCTCCGAAAAAATCGAAATCCACAGACCTATGGGCCGGGGGGGTCATACCTATACTCCATACTCATTTCCCCAAAAATGGGGAAAAAGTTGTTAAAAAAACCCCATATGGTATAGGAAATCTAAGACCTCCGACCCCTAGGGGGGGGGAATGGAGAGAAAGTCGTGCATTGAAAAATTGAATCTGTCATATCTCAAAAACGGCTCGGCCGATTTTGCTCAAATTTGCACAGCATGTACCCCTCGTGAAGGGGTTTCTACTGGTAAAATATGACGGCTCTACCTCAACTCCTCCGCCGGCACCAGGGAAAACTATGTTCCAAGAGGCCGCAATACGCCTTTTTTCCCTATTCTAGGTAGTGCGCTGACGCGCACTACCTAATTTTTGACCAATTTTACCCCCTCCCAGAATTTTTGAGATACCCTCCCCCAACTTTCGGCTACCCCCCCGAACCCCCCAGCGATTTTTTGACCCCAAAAGCTAGCTAAATTTGGCCAAAAAATGGTCATTTTTTAAAAAATTTTCTAAAATTTTGACTTAAAATCACTTTGAGACGGTGCAAAAACGCCTAAACCGTTGAAAACAGGCCTTATTTTGAAGAAAAAAGGGCTAAACTTGAGGAAATTTTGCCTTTTTTGGCCATTTTTCGAAATTTCTGAGGTCCAAATTCTGGGGGGGGGGGGTACCCCCCATCACATTTCTTGGGTCGACCACCAACCTCTCAAGATTTACCCCCCCCAGACCCAAAGTTCCAGGGAAACTATGCTTCTCCCCCCCTAAAATTGGGTCCAAACCAAGTAAAAAATGCAAAATTTTTGAAATAAAAAATTGAAACAAATGGCTATAATTCAGCTATAAACTGCTAAATATGGTTATTTATAGCAATGGAAGGGTAATATACGCAACTATAAACTGCAATCTGGGCTAATTTAGGCATATTTTAGCACAAATTTGTCAATTTTCAAGCCCTATTTTCGCATACGAAAACTATTTACAGAAGCTTTTGAGTACGTTTAATGTACCGTACATCGAAAAAGGAGCATTTTTAGCCAAAAGACTGACTTGGGTACAGTTTAGGGGGGTCCTCCCCCAGTCCCCCCCCAAATTTCGGATTTGGGTGGGGTCGCCCGAGCCAAAGTTGGACCTTCTACTCCCTCCCCAACCCAAACAGGTGGTACACCTATGGTTTAGGGGGGGCCGTGGGGGCCCTGTGGCGGTCTCCAGAGGGCCCCCCAAAAAGTTAGGGGAGCCTCCCCACCCCTCTCTCCGTTACACCTACGGGCCCCCCCCCCTCTTCCGAAATTGACCCCAGCCTCGAAGATGCCTCCCCAGGAAATTTTGGGCATAGGTGTAACGGGGATTTGGGTAGGGAGGGCCCTCCCCCGGAATTTTTTAGACCTTTTTAGACCCCCCCAAAGCATAGGTGTAAGGTGGGGGGGAGGGGAGGAAAAGCCCCCCCCAGCCATTTTTTCAACCCCCCCCCCCCCCAGAACTTTGGGGGGGGGGTCGTCCCCCAACTGGGGGGGGGGGCAGTCGCGCCGACGGCGCGAAAAACGGCTAAAAATTGGGTATTTTTAGAGTAAATGTTGCAAAAATTTTCAAAAACGTCCAAATTTTTGGCTTACAGTGTTTATTATTGCGAGAAATACATGTTTTTAACTGTATTATGAACTTTCTGACTCATTATTGACCTTATTTTGGACTTGGAAACATGTTGGCAATCAAGTTTTCGAGTTTTAAAACCATGTCTAATGTCAAAATCACTTCATAGTTGAATGTTCATTGGCATTAGAAACTGCTGAAAATGCGACTTTTGGCATAAAAATTGAAAAATTTTTTGGGGGAGGGTTAGGAGGCATAGGAGTATATACCTTGAGAAAAAGTTGGGGGAGGGGGTAGCCAGGGTATTTTTTTGGTCGCCGAACTTTAGGCCAAATGGCTTCAACGACTGAAAAATTTTAGGCCATCCAAATTTTGTTAATTTTTAGGTTGCGAGTTATTGTACGCATTGTTAAAATTACAGTTATCATGTATTCATGCGTTATATATTCAAAAATCGCTGTTTAACAACAAAAATCGCCATCATCACTATCCACAAATCCAGAAACTATCCAAACTATCCAGAAAAACTACGGTTTTCCTTAAAAATGGCAGAAACAGAACTTTGTTAGCATAGAAATAATAGTGCACAACAGTATTAATAATGAATTTTTAATGGAAATTAAAACATGTAAGAGCATACGAGTACATATAGATAACCAATGAAAAAAGACCATTAAACTAATAGAAATAAAGTTAAACTACTAAAAAATAGCATTTCTTCTATGAAATATTTATAACAGTAAATGAAATGACAACTTGAATGCGCATTTGTAAGTGCAAATAGACAATGTAACTAGCTGGCGGCTGGCACAGCCCACAAATACAAGTAAAAATGTATGAATTCGCGCCGACGGCGCGAAAATTGTTTTAGGAAATTACTGTTTTTACTTATAAATCAATAAAATTTAACTGGGTTTGCGTTGAAAAATTTAGGCCAAATGGCCTCAACGGCATAGGTGTAATTGGGGGGGGGGGTTTGGGGGGGGGTAACCCCCCCCAGCCATTTTTACAAACCCCCCCCAAAAATTTTTGGGGGCCCCCGGCCCCCCCCAACTGGGGGGGGGGGGTAGTCGCGCCTCAGGCGCGAAAAATTGGCCAAAAATAGGGTATTTTTAGGGTAAATTCTGCAAAATTTTTCCAAAAAGTCCAAATTTTTGGCTTAAAGTGATTATTATTGCGAGAAATACACGTTTTTAGCGGTTTTATGGACTTTCTGGCCCAATATTGACCTTATTTTAGACTTAGAAGCATGTTGGCAATCAAGTTTTCGAGTTTAAAACCCCTGTCTAATGTCAAAATTACTTCATAGTTGAATGTTTTTTGGCATTAGCAATGGCTGAAAATGCGATTTTTGACATAAAAATAGAAAAATTTTTTTGGGGGAGGTTTGGGGGGGGGTCGTGGGGGGGGGTTTGGGGGGGGGGTCTAAAAAGGGGGCCCCCCCAAAATTCCGGGGGAGGGGGCCCCCCCAACCCAAATCCCCGTTACACCTATGCTCAACGGCCAAAATTCTTCAGGCCATCGACTCATAAATTTAGGCCATGGCCTAAGGTATGGCCTAAAAAAACCTTGGGTGTAGCAGAAATTAGGGTGGGGTGGGGTCCCGAAAAATCGAATTGGGGGGAGGGTAAAAAATTTTTCGGTCAAAAATTTAGAAAAAATTCGCAAACTCGCTGAAAAAACGTTATTTCCAGCTAAAAATCAACAATATTTCTTAATTTTTGCTCATTTAGTCGAAAAACTTGGATTTTTTGCAAAAAATTCGAATTTTTCCAAAAAATTTCTAATTTTTACTAATTTTGAGGTAAAATTTTCAAAATTTTGAGGGCGGGGTCTGGAAAATTTGGGTGGGTGGGGTCTGGGATTTGGCCATTTGGGGATGGGGTCTGCCTCCAAAATTTCAAAGATGGGGTTTCGAGGCACTTTTCCATTCGTGGGGAAGGGTCCCCCCCACCCCCCTCCCCCCAGGTACACACACCTATGTACACCTATATATGTTGGGGAGGGGAGGTCCTCGGCTTAGGTGCAAGGTGGGGTGGGTTGGGGGGATAGCCCCCCCAAGGCTTTTTTCAACCCTCCCCCAAAACAACAACAACAACAACAACAACAACAGTTTATTTTGGTCTCAAACGCACAATTAAGCATGTAATACAACACAAATAGGACCAAAACAGGATTCGAACATGCGCTCGATCCCCTACACTAATATATTATATACAATTTCGAAGTATAAAATGCATACAGCAAAGCAGCCATTATTTACGTAACCATAAATGTACATTTAAAGGCAAGAAATAATAAAAAACAGAACAAACAACATAACAAGCAACAGCTACATACATTATTGATTAACGTCATATTTAAGAAATTGAGCGAAGTTTAATTTATCAATCCTTTCTCTAAATATAGACGTGCTAGCGGCTTGCACTACACTGTTCGGAAGACTATTCCAGATTGGGGCTACTCGGTTACTGAAAAAATGCTTACTGCATTCCAACTTGGCACGCTGAGATCTCAGCTTCAGACAATTCCCTCTGGAACCAGCGTCCAGAGCAAAGGAGAAGAAATCTGCAGAATTTACCCTATCCACCTCATAGATAATTTTATAGGTTTGGACTAGGTCGGCTTTAAGTCTTCTAAGTTCTAAAACTTCAAGCCCCGTTTCTCTCAATCTATCAGCGAATCTTACTTCTCTCAACGCGGGTATTCGTTTCGTAAATCGTCTTTGAACCGTCTCTATTTTCCGTATATCGCCTAGTAGCGAGGGCGACCAGACGCAGGAGTTATACTCCAAAATTGGCCTTACGTATGTTTTTAACATCGCCACTAAAAACTTGGTGTCCCTACAAAAGAAGCCTCTAAAAACGATGGCAATCTTTTGATAGGCCTTAGCACAAATTTTATCACAATGGATAGAAAATTTTAGGTCGTCGGAGATGAAAACCCCCAGGTCCCGTACCATACTAACCTTGGGGATTACAGTGCCGTGTACAGCAAGATCGTCATCCAAAACAGGTCCACCAATTTCAAAAAACATAGTTTTGTTGAAAGCAATTGAGAGGTGATTTTCAATGGCCCAGTTGAAAACATTAGCACAATCTAGTTTGAAAAGCTCGAAATCGTCCAATTTAGACCCCGCCATGAATAATTTCGTGTCATCAGCAAAAATTTTGGAATCACAAAATGACAAAGAGTCGGGTAAATCATTTATATACATTACGAATAAAATTGGCCCAAGCACACTCCCTTGGGGTATATACTCCACTCAATACCTCCCCCCGGTCAGACAATATATTATTAACTCTTACGTACTGATGCCGCTCTCCCAAAAACGCGCGTATCCAGTTCAAAGCCCGCCCTCTGACCCCAAACGACTCAATTTTACTTAAAAGCTTGGTATGAGAAACTGAATCAAATGCTTTGCTTATATCTAAATACAGCGCTTTTACCCCATTTTTGATATTTCTAGCGTCTATCCATAATTTCAAGCACTCGAGAAGTTGGGTTTGAGTAGACCTATTTGACATGAAACCATGTTGGTGCTTGGAGATCAGATTGTTTTGGAGAAGATGATTTAAAAGATGTTTCTTAATTATCTTTTCCATTATCTTGCAGCAGATACTAGTGAGGGATACAGGCCGATAATTTGCAGGGTCCGTTCTCGACCCTTTACCTTTGAATATAGGTATAACATGGGCAGCTAACCAGTCGTCTGGTAGGACCCCCTCGTCATAGGACTGCTGAAATATGATCTGTAAAGGGATACACAATTGGGTTTTAAAGAGTTTCAAGAACTGGGAAGGTATATTGTCGGGACCTGCAGCTGACTTGAATTTTATCGAGCTGATTGCGTCAATAATAGACTTTCGAGTGAATTGGATATTTTGAAATTCGCTATCAAAAACTTTCACCGTAGGGCTAATATCGACTCCATTGTCCCGAATAAATACAGATTGAAACTGGTCATTTAGAAAATTTGCCTTTTCATACTCATCTACAGCGGAGGTCTCGCCTTTGGTGAGAACAGAGATGCCTTCTGGAGAAGACAGTTTGTGTTTTACGTACTTAAAAAACTTAGCGTTAGAAGGCTCCGCCAGAAACTTTGCTTCGCGCGATCTGTAAAATTTTGCAATAGCTTCATCACATTTAGCCACAGACTGTCTGTATCGGTTACCATCCAATACATCAGCAGAACGTTTGAATTTTTTATGCAATGCCCTCTTTTTGTATAGAAGTTGCCTGATATGACGTGGAAATTTTTGCTTTCCTCCCGACTTAACTGATTTTTTTGGAACATATTCCTCTATCAGCTTTGTACATACATTTTTAAAAACATTCCACTTATCATTCACAGAAATACAATTTTGAAGTAAAATGGGCCAATTTATCATTTCGAGTTCCATCATTACCCCTACAAAATCAACCCTATCCCAACAAAAAAACTGGCACCTGTTATCCCCGGGGTTAACAATATCCAGATTCGAAGAAAAACTTACAGTGCAATGATCGCTATTAGCTACTGGAGGTAGAATCTTAACATCCGAAACTAAGTTTGGTACTCTTTCAAAAACTAAATCAAGAATAGATTCCCCCCTTGTTGGAATGAGTACTTTTTGAGAGAAACCAAGTTCCAAAAACGAATTCATAAAAGCATCTTGCATAAAGTTTACGCAAGCTCTTGGAACAGACCAGTCTATTCCAGGTAAGTTTAGATCTCCGGTAATAATTAAGTGCTTATTTTTCCCGTTCAAAAAATTCAGACAATTTTGGAG
>JASAND010013019.1:0-49622 GCA_030248195.1 Trissonchulus latispiculum
AGAGGGCCGGCCCCCCTTCCACGGATGCAGTCATCATTTGAGGTGACACTCCTGGCTCTACGGCTGAGAATCCGGGGATGAGCACCGGCACCCCATGTCTTGTGGCAGGACGGAGATATTTCCTGGGGTAAACCTTTACCTTTACCCACCTCCAAATGGCCAAATCTCAGACCCCACCCAAAAAGTTTCAAAATTTTGCTTCAAAATTAAAAAAATTTAAATAAAAAATGAATAGAAATTTATCGGAAAAATTCGAATTTTTTCCAAAAATTCCAATTTTTTAGACTAAATGACCAAAAATGGTGAAATATTGTTGAGTTTTAGCTGTAAGGGCAGCCGAACCGCCGCTGTAAATTATAGACCGGCTAGCTTAACCTGTATTTGCTGCAAGCTCATGGAGCGTATTTTGCGTAACTGTTTGTATGATTATTTTTGTTCAACCGGGTTTTTGTCTAAGACTCAACATGGATTTATGTCTGGGAGGTCAACACAAACACAGTTGCTCAGCTGTGTACATGATTGGGTTACGTCTATTGATGAAAAAGTTCCCGTGAATGTAGTTTACATTGATATCAGCAAGGCGTTTGACACCGTTAGTCACTGTAAATTGTTGTACAAATTACGTAAATATAGGATTCCCCCTAAGTTTCTGAAGTGGATTGAATGTTTTTTGTCAGGCCGTTCTCAAACTGTTACTGTAAACGGGGTTAGTTCTATGTCATCTAGTGTTATAAGTGGCGTCCCCCAAGGAAGTGTACTGGGACCTCTTCTTTTCCTAATTTATATCAATGATTTAGTAAATCGTGTCATGTCCAGTACTGTCAAAATATACGCCGATGACACGAAATTGTATCTCCCATGCAAATTTGACTCAGATAACGGAAGCTTGCTACATGATATCGAAAAGTCTTTAACTGGGCCAATGAAAACCAATTAAAAATAGCCCTTGAGAAATGTGTTCTTATGCATTTTGGTTTTAATAATCCCCATCACGTTTATACCGTCGAAAATGTAACTCTACCAGCAGTTGAAACATTTAAAGATCTTGGAGTGCTGATGGATAACAAGCTTAGTTTTTCGGAGCAGTGTGCATCTGTTAGTGTTAAAGCCTCTACCCGCGCGAACCTCATTTTTAAAGCTTTTAAGACCCGGGACCGGGAGTTTCTTAAGGCTATGTTTATTACCTATGTTAGGCCTGTGCTCGAATATAATTCTGTTGTTTGGTCTCCTTTTCTGCTTAAGGACATTAATATTTTGGAAAATGTCCAGAGGCGCTTTACAAAGAGAGTCCCTGGCTTGAGTACTAAATCTTACTCCCAACGTCTTGAAATTTTGGGTTTAGAATCGCTCGAGTTACGTCGTGTGAAAGCAGATTTATGTCAATGTTTTCGTATTGTTAAAGGGATTGATAAGGTTGATTTTTCTGACTATTTAATGTATAGGGATTAGGGTTGGTTTTTTCCGGAAAAAAAGATTGCCGGAAAAAACCTTTTTTCCGGTTTTTTTCCATTTTTTCCAGTTTTTTCCATTTTTTTACGGTCACTCCAAAATTACACAATATGCTAAAAGTTGCGTTATTTCATGCTTTTGCATGCACAGAAGCAGTTTTCACGATATTTGTAGCCCCACAGGGGTAATGCAATTACACAAGCTCTTAGAAAGATTCCAGTAGTGGTTACAGGAATCAAATATTTTCAGCGGGTTACGCTGATAAAGCAAAGGACAGGTCACTTCTGTATACTTTGGCGGTTCTACTAGATCTAGTTTGTGGTTTTCATAGGTAACACGCTCCGTAAGGTAAACAATTCCAGATATTTTAACAGTTTTGGTTGAACACTCCACTGTTAGGTATTGAATTATTAACTCTACCTGAGTTACGCAATCATTTTCACATTCCAATGGGAAAACGCTAAATCCCGAAGTTAGCTCAAATGCATGAATATCGTATTCTTACCTCATTAAACACTGTTTTTGATGGTTTCTTAATGTTCCGGTGTTATAAATTAATTTTCAGAATATGTCACGAATATTTTTCCATTTTTTCCGATGCATCGAAAAAACCCAAATACAATTTCGTCAGATTTAGCATACCCCCACCTACTATGACCCACGGAAAAGGTTGTAAATAGTTTGAAATTGCTGGAAAAGCTCAGAAAACATGATATTTTATTGTAAAAATCGTCGAAATAACGTTAGGAATATTTTTCCATTTTTTTCCACCCCATCGGAAAAAATGGAAAAAAACGGAAAAAAAACTTTTTTCCGCGCCCATCCCTAATAGGGATGATACCGGTATGAGAGGTCATACTCTAATGCTACAACCAGCGTTTTCACGTAGAAACGAAAAAAAAACTTTTTCAGTAATAGGGTTGTAAAAGTTTGGAATTCTCTCCCCAATGAGTGCGTGGCTACTGAAACACTAGCCTCCTTTAAACGTAAGTTGGAAGGACTCAACCTGAGCGCATTCTGCAAGATCGCTTGATATACTTTAATTATATATATTGTACTTTTGTTATCTTCTATGTATTATGGAATCACGTAAGCAGTTGTTTGTGCAACTCTGTGAATATCCTGTTCAGTAAAGCGTTTTATTTTTTGTACGACTGTACTTGTGCTTGCTTTGTTTGCTGAATAAACCAGTTTGTTTGTTTGTTTGTTTGTTTGTAAATATCGCAATTTTCGCAAAATTGCTTGGTTTTAGTAAATTTCTGACGAAAAAGTTTTGACCCCCCAATTCGATTTTTCCGGACCCCACCCCACCTCAAACCGGCTGACCCCACCCACCCTAATTTCGGTTACCCCCAGTCCCCACCCCCAACCTTTTCTCAAGGTACACCTATGGTTCGGTGGGCCTTGGGGATATATACCCATTTCGCGGGTTGATTGGGACCGGCCCGCAGTCCCCAAATAATGTTTTGGTTTCGTGGCTTAGTCCATTATGCCTCTCCGATGTCGTTTCCCTCCTCAGGACAGCAGTAGCTGTGGGGGAGATCGATTGGAATTCTACGGCACCATTTTGCTACCATTTCTGTCCAACCTGTCGGCTTTCTCGTTACCTCTTATGTACGCCGCAGTGGCTAGGGAACCCACATTATTTGGATCTGTACCACCTGTTTGGGTTGGGGGGAGTAAAAAGTCCAAATCTAGCTTGGGGGGGTCTAAAAATCGGAAAATTTGGAAAAAACTGTACCCAAACTGTACCCAGTTTTCAGCTAAAATAGTCCTTTTTGACATAAATCTACTCAAAAACTAGTCGTATTGCATTTTAAAACCTATTTTTTAGCGTTTTTATTATTTCCAGTCAATTTGTTCCATTTTTTTCAGAAAATTTCTGAAAAATTGCAAATAATTTGGCATTTTTTCTCTTGTTTGGACCCCATTTTAGGGGGGAGGGGGGGTCTGAGCTCGGCTTGGGGGGAGTAGTCGAGGTCGGGTATGGGGGGGGGTGGGGGGTCTGGCCTTCTCGTGGAGGGTCTCACAGAGGGTAAACTGTAGCCTGGTACACGTATGTCTGTATCTCAGCCTGAGCGAACAGTTCCAGTTGCTGCCAAAGTCACTGCTCCAGGTCAGTGGCCGGGGGGCGAAGTCCGTTGAAGAGGCGTTCGACTAGAGACAGTGAGTCAGTGTAGATCCTCATCAGACTGCAGTCAGCAGTGACGTAGTTCCGTTGGAGCCATCTGAGCGCTTGGTGGACGGCATTCACTTCCGCCCGGTAGCTGGAGCATACTTTTCCAGCTGCAAAAGCCAGGCGGTTCCGTCTGCCTCTTCGATTGTGAATGATGAGCACTCTACGTTCGCCTTTGCTAGTTCCAGACTCCGCTGAACCGTCCGTCCAGATGCCCAGAGCTGCTCTGGACAGGCCGGAGATGTTTCGGACAGGTTTCTTCTTGTCTCCGGCGGCAGTGATTTCTGGCAGTTCTTCGCTAATGTGGTGTCTGTCTCTACCACCGTTCTGAGTTCTCAATGGGGAGTTGGAGGTAGCAGGCAGAGAGGCTTTCGGACGCACTGTTGAAGGCAGGTTCCATTGACGGTTTTACTAACTTCGGCTGTCCAGTTTGGTTGGCTTTTGAGCTGGGCTTATTCTACTGGGGGGGGCGGGCGGCCCCCATAAACACCCTTCCCCCCAAAATCGGCCCCCCCAAAAAAAGTGGGTGCCCCTTTTGGTACCAACTTTTGCCCTGAGAAAATCGCTCTGAAGGCCAAATTTTCAAAAATTTTCCGGCTTCGCCGGAGATTTTTAGTCGATTTTTGCGTATTTAAGCACTAAATCCGCTTATTTTTGGCGATTGCTATATATAAAAATAGTGCAATTTTTAGCATGTTAGAAAAATTTAGAAAAATTTTCGCCATCCTACCAAAAATGACTCGCCCCCCCAAGGGCCCCCCAAAGAGCCCCCCAAGAAAAAATCCCTAGAATAAACTCAGTTGAGAGTTCTAAGTGTGACCTCCAGCTGTTCAGCTACAGCACAGCAAGGTTTTTGCGAGACCGAGATATCACCGAGACCGAGAACGAGACCGATACCAGGGGGCAGTTTCATAACGCTTCATTCACTCGAACAACTCCAGAGCAAAATTAACATCTTTGCTGGTACTGAGTAACAAATTCACAAAAGAAAAATCACTATCAACGTTTTGTAAAAGCTCTGGGACAACCCCTAGGACAAAACTAATGGCAAATTCCAGGTCAGCGCCCCCAAAAACCATTGCGTACATGTTTTCAGCTGCCTCCGCTGCTTCTGGTAGACTGTCCGGCTGGTGAACCCGGTCCGGATCCTCCGGACCCAAGGGGTGATCTGGGGCCCGTTGCACAAAAATTATTAGTTGATTAGTGATTAGTGATTAGTTTATTAGTTGATTAGTTGATTAGCGATTAGTCCAGCGTTGCATAAAACTATTAGTGATTACTTTATTTTTATTAGTGTAGAATTATTAGTTATTAGTCTAGACTGATAAATTATTAGCTGAAAATTATTAGTGATTAGTGCAGCTTGATTAGTGATTAGTGTGAAGTTATTAGTGATTAGTGAAGCTTCTTTATTAGTGATTAGTGTAGCGTTGCATAAAATTTTTCGCGACTAATCAGTTTTTGCTACACTAATAAAAACCAAGCTTAAGCATAAAAAACTATGTAATGCTATTTTTTGAAAATAAGCTGCGGTTAAACAAATTTTCCAATTTTCCGGGGATGATTTGCGCAATGTAAAACAACTTCAGCCACATAAATTCCCAAAAATGCATTGGCATACTTAACGTAAAAGTTAACCTTAGCCCCCAAGCTTTATAATCTTGAGCCTTGATGCTAGGTTACCTCATACCTCTTCTATAATTTGAACTTCAGAAATTCGAAAGATAACTCACATATATATTTTTTGTTTGTATTTTTATCAATAATTGCATTATTTAAAGCCTCTCGATCCGATTAAAGCGGATTAAATACAATTAAATCCAATCGTTAAAGCCCAACTTAAAAAATTATATGCAAGTCGGCAGTTGTTGAGTAAATTCCAACAATTAAAGCAGAACAAATTTTGCATCAAAATTTGCACTTTCTTGTAGGACAAAAAATTAGCAAATTTTTTAAAAATGGTTTGAAATACGTTACTGCTTTTTAAATACGTCTTGGCGTAAAATTGTTAAAATCAGTGTAATAGACAAATACATCCAAACTAAGCTTTTTTAATTAATGAAATCTTTTACAATACCTCTAGCGCTGCAATATATACCTATACTACCTGCAAGGGTTTTTTGGTCGCCGAACTTTAGGCCAAATGGCCTCAACGACTCAAATTTTTTAGGCCATCACCTAAAAAATTTAGGCCATTCAAATTTTGTTAATTTTTAGGTTGCGCGCTGTTGTACGTACGCCTTGATAAACAGTTACCATGTATTCATGCGTTATATATTCAAAATCGTGACAACATTTAAATCAACATTAAAACGCAATTGTCACTGTTTAACACTAGTCTAAAAAAACCTTGCTACCTACAACAACTAGTGATCAGTCTCAACAGCTTAGTGCAGCTAACGGAAACAATAGCAGGCATTAATCTACCAACGTTGCAAAACCCAAAGCTCGCTGAACTCGTTGCTGCATATTTTGCTGCAACCTGCTCCTGTGAAAATTTTAACTGGCATGGCAACATATATATAGTCAATTAGTCAAAATTACTAAAGCTGCGATTTTCTTTGAGTTTTACCGAATAGTTTGCAGGCGACGGACTTTTTGACTGTCTTTAATTTTCTTTTCTATGCTCCAAAGTTTTTGCGGAGGCTTTCAGTTGTTTCTGAGGTCCAAACTCTGTGAGGAGTCCGCTTGTTGGTTGCTGTGCGTATGGCTGCCTCATATTTCCAGATTTAACCAACCTGTCAAAGATTTCCGGGAAACATTATTCAACCATTTTTAAGGTCACGTTGTAAACAGTGAAGATATAGACAAGCTTCATACTGGTTTCCTTTCGGGTATTTTTCACTATTACGACTTTAATCCAAAGCCAAAATAGCCAAGACTACAGAATAACTTATTTTCGTGTTCTTCATCTGTATACGCAACGGATTCGTGAGATTTTTTGGCAGAGTGAAAATTCGCATTCTGCGGAGGGATGTTTTTTGAGTTAGACTAAAACGTTTCGCGTCACAAGAAAACTCAATGCGAAATCGCGCAATTCTGCGCCAAGTGCATTGGCCGATTTTCTTGACCGTCAATGCCTGCTGAGCGAAATCTGCACACAAAATATCCCTCACCCTCAGCCCATCTGTCCTGCATACCAAAGCACAAAGAAATATTAGCCGATGCTTGATTGATCGATTGATTAATGTTTATTGATCGACGATTTATATTCAACTCTGGTATGTAAGAAAAGTATATATATATATATATATATATATATATATATATATATATATATATATATATATATATATTTAATATTAATCTCCAGTTACGAATAATGAGCAAAATGTATGTACTTATTAGAAGCCTTCAAATTACGTAAAAATCATTTCCCAACCCCAAAAATTAAGAAAAGTATAACGATTCAAAAAGGGCTGAGCTTAAGGAAACCACCACTTTAACATGGAACATATTCATGCTTAGGTTAGTCTAGGCAAGCAATTTTTGGGGAGAAAGACTAAAGCAACTCCTAATAGTTTAACTCAAAGTGGGAATTAAAAGTCGTAAGAAAACGTTACCACAGGGACAGGGGTATCTACTTTAGCGTTATTTGAATTACAACATGTGTTCATCAAGTATGTTAATGAAATAAAAATAATCAAATATATAATAGAGAAAATGAATACTGATTTTGTATGAAAAAACACCGGCTCAAGCGGAAAAGTTAGATTTGGTAAGAAGAAGCAACCAGTACAAGTTGTAACAATTTTAAAAAGATGCGGGAACGTTTCTGTGATTCACACTTCATTTTTTACTCTCCACTATTTTTTATTGTATTGTTTACTTCAAATAAAAAATTGGCTTTGGGACCATTAAATTGCTGAACCGGTATAACTGGTAAATTTAGGTAATATCTTGCATTTACGCAATCAAGACACAGCTTGACTGGAAGGAATCAGAGATGTAAAACAGATACAATACGGATACAATATATGGAAATTAATAAATAAATATTATTGTAATTATTCATGAGGTAATTGAGGAAACAGTTTGTTTTAGGTGTCGTTTAATTAATAAAGTTAGATTAGCGTAATTGGAAAATGTTTATTTTATTCGTAATACAAAGTTTTAGAGCTAGAAATGTGCAAATTCGGAAGTTATTCAATTTTTATTAGTCCCCATTAAAGTTTGATTGGAGAATCTTGACCAATCAAAAATTTGCTAATTTTGATTAGTGTAGACTAATAACTAACCAAATCCAAAGCTTTATGCAACGAAATCATTTTATTAGTTCCAATTTTATTAGTCCCCGACTAATCACTAATCAAATTTTAGACTAATAAAATTCTGATTTTATGCAACGCTACACTAATCACTAATCAACTAATAACTAATAATTTATTACTAATCACTAATAATTTTTCACTAATCACTAATCAACTAATCACTAATCAACTAATAACTAATCAAATTTCGGCAAGTTTTATGCAACGCTACACTAATCAACTAATCAACTAATCACTAATAATTTATTACTAATAAGTTTTATGCAACAGGCCCCTGGATCACCTATGTGGGTAAAAACCTACCTAAAAACTAGTGTCAAATTTAAATTCTGCGTACTGAGAAACCTATACAGGCGAGTTTATATACTTCTGGGGTCTTGAAATAAAGCTTTTGTCCAGTCATGTAAACCCGACCCAGGTCACGTAACCCTAGGCCGTTTATGCCACCCTCCAGTAGGAAATAAAAACCCAGCAAAAACATTTTGGAGGACTCAGACCCGATTTTCGTAAACCCTGGTCCGCATGCCCCGTCACAGAGTTCTGGCTGCGCCACTGGATGTAATTATATAATAAGTACGAACTTTAAAACTTTTTACGGAATCAGTTTTTAAATGTCGCAGTTAGAGTTGTATTATTTATAGTTGTATTCATAGTTGTGTTTAATTTTTCATTTATTTAGCAACTGGACAAGTTTAAATTGTCTCCAGAAAAAAACCGTCTTGAGAAATAGTAGATGAACGCAGTCTTGAGAAAACAGAAATATATATTTTAAAAACAGGAGTATACACAACAGCTATAAAATTTATTATATACAATTTTACGTATTGTACGGAGAAATCATGGAATTCACAGACAGAAATCACACCCTTCAAATTTTTTAGCAGCTTCAAAGCGTGAAAATGGCTGCTTCGCCGGGTACCCGGAGCTCCGGAGCAGAAGCCCGCTCCCTCCGCTCCGGAGTTCCGGCGCACGTCACTAACAGACACAATTATCACCAAGTTTTATATGCTTAGTTGTTTACAGTACAAAGCCTACAGGCGGCGTGCTATGGCTGCTGCATAAAAGTACAGCACGATAGCAGCACAGCAAATTGCTGCGAGTATGCTCATTGTGTTCAGCGACCCCGATAACCCAATGCGTCCAACTAGATGGCCCAAAACAGAATATTTAGGCCTATTTTTGACTATTTTCTGTTGAGTTGGGACTTTTTCTTGCGAAAGTTTTTCAAAATGGCTGCCCATCCCAAAGTTTCTTATGGAGCAAGCCGCGTCTCTCTAGCTTATTCCTTGAAGCCCGGTTCATACTTGTCTGTGAGCCTCTGTCTTTGTCCTTTTGTCTCTAAGTTGATAGAGACAAGACGTTCATAGGAAACAGAGACTCGATCATGTGACAGACAATTCAAATCCCATTATTGGCCACTGGGACTTGTCAAAAACGAACAAAAATGTTTCAATCAAAATAATGTTATTATTGTTGTCCCATTAACAGCTGAAGTTCTATATGTTGAAACTGACTTTAAAATTAGTTATATCTATAACTGGGCTTATTTTAGGCAGTTTTTCTTGGGGGGGGGGCTCTTTGGGGGGCCCTCGGGGGGCGAGTCATTTTGGTGGGCGAAAATTTTTCTAAAAACATGCTAAAAATTGCGCTATTTTTATAGCAATTGCCAAAAATAAGCGGATTTAGTGCTTAAATAGGTAAAAAGCTACTAAAAGTCTCCGGCGAAGCCGGAAAATTTTTGAAAATGTGGCCTTCTGAGCGATTTTTTCAGGGCAAAAGTTGCTACCAAAAGGGGCACCCACTTTTTTGGGGGGGGGGCGATTTTTTTTTTGGGGGGGGGAGGGTGGTTATGGCCCCCCCAGTAGAATAAGTCCAGTATCATAGGGGTCGCGGTAGCGACCCCTATAATATGAGTGAAAATGGTCGAATGACCGTGTCAAACAAGGCTGCGCAGAAGCTGCGCAGATTCCTGCGCAGATCCTGCGCAGATTATGTGCGCAAAAAATTGTACGTGTCGAGTTTAGTATGTGTGCGAAGTTTCATCCCCGTACCACTTTCCGTTAAAAAGTTATGCCAAAAATCGCTTACGAGAGTGATGTTTTTGTTTTTTTCCGGTTTCTCGCTTTTGATGTCTCATAAGGGGGTTTTGTAGCTTGAATAACTACAGATGGAAAAATTTTTGCCTATGAAACCCATATATATTCTTGTAGTACAAATCAAAAATAAGAAAATAAGCTAGTTTTTATGCCTCCCAGGGCCGGAAAAAATTTTTGGCTGGGGGCCAAAGTCGGCCAAAACGCTAAAATGGCCAAAAAGTATGCTTCAAAGGCGCCTTAATAAGTCAGATTGGGCTATATATGGGGCAATACTGACTATATGGTTAAACAGTACACATATCGGGGTCGTTCAAATGCTATATGATTTTCCGTCTTCTTGCGTAATTTTTCGGTACTGGCCGGCCAAAGTTGGTGAATTTTGGGTCGAACTTTGAACTTAATTTTTTCGCTTATTTTGCTACATGGGTGGCTCAAATTTTGCATACAAAGGTTTTTTGGGACGGAGAATCGATTCCCGCTATCAGTTTTGCTGCCCGAGTAACCTAAGTTGCTGGGCTGGTTCCACTTGACCGTCTGAGGGGTCATGTCGGTAACCGCTTCCCGGAGGTCCATAGTAGGCTTTACTTTGCCTCTCCAAACTTTGTCTATAGGGGTTTTCTGGTGCGCCCAGCTCATTCCCGGTGTCCGTTTTGCCGTCTGACCCACCCATCTAGCTGTGCTGGTTCCACTTTGCCGTCTGGAGGGTCCGGTCGGTACCGACTTCCGGGAACACCATATAGGACTGTACATAGCCCGACAAAACATTGTCTATAGGGGTTTTCTGGTGCGCCCAGCTCATTCCTGGCATCCGTTTTGCCGTCTGACCCACCCATCTTGCTGTGCTGGTTCCACTTTGCCATCTGGAGGGTCAGGTCGGTGGGAGGTCATGGGGTCAAAAATGAAATTTTTCAAAAGTGGTCAAATTTGGTACCAAATGAAAGCCCTGAGCGAGCTGAGCAACTTTTGTCATAGAACCGCCTGCTCAAACTGGCTGTAGAGTGCTGTGATGGGGTGGGGTGGGGACTTGGCGATTTTCGGTCAAAAATGAAATTTTTCAAAAGTGGTCAAATTTGGTATCAAATGAAAGCCCTAAGCGAGCTGAGCAACTTTTGTCATAGAACCGCATGCTCAAACTGGCTGTAGAGTGCTGTGGTGGCGTGGGGTGGGGACTTAGGCGATTTTCGGTCAAAAATGAAATTTTTCAAAAGTGGTCAAATTTGGTATCAAATGAAAGCCCTGAGCGAGCTGAGCAACTTTTGTCATAGAACTGCATGCTCAAACTGGCTGTAGAGTGCTGTGGTGGGGTGGGGTGGGGACTTAGGCGATTTTCGGTCAAAAATGAAATTTTTCAAAAGTGGTCAAATTCGGTACCAAATGAAAGCCCTGAGCGAGCTGAGCAACTTTTGTCATAGAACTGCATGCTCAAAGTGGCTGTAGAGTGCTGTGGTGGGGTGGGGTGGGGACTTAGGCGATTTTCGGTCAAAAATGAAATTTTTCAAAAGTGGTCAAATTTGGTACCAAATGAAAGCCCTGAGCGAGCTGAGCAACTTTTGTCATAGAACTGCATGCTCAAAGTGGCTGTAGAGTGCTGTGGTGGGGTGGGGTGGGGACTTGGCGATTTTCGGTCAAAAATGAAATTTTTCAAAAGTGGTCAAATTTGGTACCAAATGAAAGCCCTGAGCGAGCTGAGCAACCTTTGTCATAGAACTGCATGCTCAAAGTGGCTGTAGAGTGCTGTGGTGGGGTGGGGTGGGGACTTAGGCGATTTTCGGTCAAAAATGAAATTTTTCAAAAGTGGTCAAATTTGGTACCAAATGAAAGCCCTGAGCGAGCTGAGCAACTTTTGTCATAGAACTGCATGCTCAAAGTGGCTGTAGAGTGCTGTGCTGGGGTGGGGGGGACTTGGCGATTTTCGGTCAAAAATGAAATTTTTCAAAACTGGTCAAATTTGGTACCAAATGAAAGCCCTGAGCGAGATGAGCAACATTTGTCATAGAACTGCATGCTCAAAGTGGTTGTGGAGTGCTGTGGTTGGTTTGCTTGCTACCGTTGAAAGATATCTATACATATATACCTTCATGAGCATACATATATAAAATAATAGAAAACAAGCAAAGTATCATGAATGGGTTGCCGCTGCATTTTTCCTCTTATAAACGAGATAAGTCAATTATCCTACGATAGTACTCCTTGTCCCTATGACAACTTTTTATCCACGCAACGAGAGCTTTCGAATGATAACCCATTTTGTGGGTTTTCCAAAATTTTGATTTTGACCCATTTTGGCCGGTTTTGGTCATTTTTAACCCCTTTGAGTCCCCGTAGCCAATTTTCTGTACATTATGGTGCTTTGGCCCTATTACAACTTTTTATCTACGCAACGAGACCTTTCGAATGATACCAATATGAGTCCGATCTGAGAACTTTCAATTTTGAGCCATTTTGGCCGTTTTTGGCCATTTTTCACCATTTTCGCCTCATAACTCAAAATGAGTGCATTTTCAGGCCTTGACCCAATTACAACTTTTTCTTTACTCGTCGAGAGCTTTCGAATGATACCAAAATTAGCTCATTTGGACAACTTTTTTATTTTACTCATTTTTACTCACGGGGGTGCTCCGGGAGCACCTCTGCTCCCCCGGGGCTTCCCGCGCTTCCGGGAGCAGTTCAAGTCAAGACCTTCAAAATGAGGTATCAACCACCTCTCTACCCCTTTCCAATCTCGAGATAGAGGGGGGGGACAAGAATCCGGAGAAGAAATAATAATAAACTAGCGAAGTAGCGAGAATGGGTTGCCGCGGCATTTTCCGTTTATATATGGTTATATCTCCGAAAAGAGGCACCTTTGAGACCCAGTATTGTCTGATTCGTGTAGCCCGTATCGAGAGCTCTCATTAGAGTACCATATTGACCATATTTAGAGTTGTTTCGATTTTTGGTCATTTCGGTCGATTTTGCCCATTTTTGACTACTTTGAAGCTCCGTAACTCATTTTTCCTATATTTTGGTGTGTTGGCACTATTACAACTTTTCATCTACTCAACGAGAGCTTTCGAATGACACCGACATGAGCCCGATCCTAGAACTTTCAATTTTGAGCCATTTTGGCCGTTTTTGGCCATTTTTGATTATTTTTCGCCTCATAACTCAAAATGAGTGCATTTTCAGGCCTTGACCCAATTACAACTTTTTCATTACTCACCGAGAGCTTTCGAATGACACCGACATGAGCCCGATCCTAGAACTTTCAATTTTGAGCCATTTTGGCCGTTTTTGGCCATTTTTGACCATTTTCGGCCTCATAACTCAAAATGGGTGCATTTTCAGGCCTTGACCCTATTACAACTTTTTCATTACTCACCGAGAGCTTTCGAATGATACCAAAATTAGCTCATTTGGACAACTTTTTTATTTTACTCATTTTTACTCACGGGGGTGCTCCGGGAGCACCTCTGCTCCCCCGGGGCTCCCCGCGCTTCCGGGAGCAGTTCAAGTCAAGACCTTTAAAATGAGGTATCAATCACCTCTCTACCCCTTTCCAATCTCGAGATAGAGGGGGGGGACAGGGTGTGGTAACGAGATGAATAATAAATAAACGGACATACCCAGATGAAAGGGTTGCCTTTTTGTGTAAAAAGCGGCAACCCAACAAGCAATTTGGCATGAATGGGTTGCCGCTGTCATTTTTCCTCTTATAAACGGGATAAGTCAATTATCCTACGATATTACTCCTTGTCCCTATGACAAATTTTTATATATTCAAAGAGAGCTTTCAAATGATATCCATATTGTGGAGTTTCGACAACTTTTAATTTTGACCCATTTTGACTGGTTTCGGCCTTTTTTGACCCCTTTCATGTCCCGTAACTCATTTTCTGTACATTTTGGTGCTTTGGCCCTATTGCAACTTTTTATCTTCTCAACGAGTGCTTTCGAATGATACCGGTATCGACCGGATCCGAGAAGTTTCAATTTTGAGCCATTTTGGCCGGTTTTGGCCATTTTTGACCATTTTCGGCCTCATAACTCAAAATGGGTGCATTTTCAGGCCTTGACCCTATTACAACTTTTTCTTTACTCGTCGAGAGCTTTCGAATGATACCAAAATTAGCTCATTTGGACAACTTTTTTATTTTACTCATTTTTACTCACGGGGGTGCTCCGGGAGCACCTCTGCTCCCCCGGGGCTCCCCGCGCTTCCGGGAGCAGTTCAAGTCAAGACCTTCAAAAAGAGGTATCAACCACCTCTCTACCCCTTTCCAATCTCGAGATAGAGGGGGGGGGACAAGAATCCGGAGAATAATAATAAATAAATAAGTCAAAAGGCATCAAGTGGTTCCCGCCCGACATTTTTCCGTTTATAGAATGAGTTTATAATATTCGGGGCCCCATAACTCATTTGTCCTATATTTTGACGCGATGAACCTATTACAACTTTTTATCTACGCAACGAGAGCTTTCGAATGATGCCAATATTAACCCAATCGGACAACTTTCAGTCTTGACCCATTTGACCTGGTTTTGGCCATTTTTGACCCCTTTGAGGCTCCGTAACTCATTTCTCCTACATTTTGGTGTTTTACCCCTATTACAACTTTTTATCCACGCAACGAGAGCTTTCGAATAATACCCATATTGGGGGGTTTCCGTCACTTTCAATTTTGACCATTTGCAGCATCACCGTATCGAGTAATTGCGAATTGTGTGACACTATGGAACCCAGGTGCCCGGAGGGTATTCCCGCATCGGGTGCCACCCTACATGCAAAATTTCAGGCCAACAAGTTGACTCTAGCTCGAGATAAAGGCGGAAAACCCCTTCAAACGGCCGTTTTGGCCGTTTTTGGCCATTTTTGACCCTTTTTCGCCTCATAACTCAAAATAGGTACATTTTCAGGCCTTGACCCAATTACAACTTTTTCATTACTCGCCGAGAGCTTTCGAATGATACCTAAATTAGCTCATTTGGACAACTTTTTTATTTTACTCATTTTTACTCACGGGGGTGCTCCGGGAGCACCTCTGCTCCCCCGGGGCTCCCCGCACTTCCGGGAGCAGTTCAAGTCAAGACCTTCAAAATGAGGTATCAACCACCTCTCTACCCCTTCCCAATCTCGAGATAGACATGGTGGACACGAAATTGTGGACAATAATAATAAGAAGAATAATAACTAGCGCTACTGCAAGAATGTGTTGCCCACAACAGGTTTTTCTGTTTATTTTTCTGCCATAACTTTCGCTAGACGCATTTTCAGAAATTGTCGCAAGAAGGAAAGTTGCTCAGTTCGACGAGTTCTTTCATTTGAGTACCATATTGATCACTTTCCGAAAAATTTTCAAAATCCGGAATTTTCCGGGTCGAATATCTCGAAATCCGTGAATTTTCCGGAAATTTCGATTTCGGTTTCGAAATCAGCACCACCGACTTACCCTATAACCAACTTTTAAGCAAAATCCGAGACAAAAAATTTTTAAGTCCAAAATCCGGGTTTTCGTGAATTCCCGGATTTTCAGTTTTTCGGCTATAACTTTCGCTAGACGCATTTCCGGAAAATGTCGCAAGAAGGAAAGTTGTTCAGCTCGGCGAGCTCTTTCATTTGAGTACCATATCGACCACTTTTGGAGAACTTTTTCAAAATCCGGAATTTTCCGGGTCGAATATCTCGAAATCCGGAAATTTTCCGGAAATTTCAATTTCCGTTTTGAAATCAGCGTGGTCGAGTTACCCTATGACCAACTTTTGAGCGAAATCGGAGACAAAAAATTTTTGACCAAATTTTGGATTTTGAAATTTCGCCTTGGTCCCCCCTTACCAACCGAAAAATTCCGGGATTCGCCATTCCCGGAAACCGGAAGGTATCGGAGCGATCTTGCTTCCCGGAGATGTCCTAGTCAAGGGCTTCAAAATAAGGTATCAACCATCCCTGTACCCCTTCCCAATCTCGAGATCTAGGGGGGGGACAGACGGATAATAATAATAATAAGTCAAAAGGCATCAAGTGGTTCCCGCCCGACATTTTTCCGTTTATAGAATGAGTTTATAATATTCGGGGCCCCATAACTCATTTGTCCTATATTTTGACGCGATGAACCTATTACAACTTTTTATCTACGCAACGAGAGCTTTCGAATGATGCCAATATTAACCCAATCGGACAACTTTCAGTCTTGACCCATTTGACCTGGTTTTGGCCATTTTTGACCCCTTTGAGGCTCCGTAACTCATTTCTCCTACATTTTGGTGTTTTACCCCTATTACAACTTTTTATCCACGCAACGAGAGCTTTCGAATAATACCCATATTGGGGGGTTTCCGTCACTTTCAATTTTGACCATTTGCAGCATCACCGTATCGAGTAATTGCGAATTGTGTGACACTATGGAACCCAGGTGCCCGGAGGGTATTCCCGCATCGGGTGCCACCCTACATGCAAAATTTCAGGCCAACTAGTTGACTCTAGCTCGAGATAAAGGCGGAAAACCCCTTCAAACGGCCGTTTTGGCCGTTTTTGGCCATTTTTGACCCTTTTTCGCCTCATAACTCAAAATAGGTACATTTTCAGGCCTTGACCCAATTACAACTTTTTCATTACTCGCCGAGAGCTTTCGAATGATACCTAAATTAGCTCATTTGGACAACTTTTTTATTTTACTCATTTTTACTCACGGGGCTCCCCGCGCTTCCGGGAGCAGTTCAAGTCAAGACCTTCAAAATGAGGTATCAACCACCTCTCTACCCCTTCCCAATCTCGAGATAGACATGGTGGACACGAAATTGTGGACAATAATAATAAGAAGAATAATAATAATAAACATGTCCAGAACATAGGGTTCCAAACCCTTTGGAAAAGGGCGGGAACCCAATAATAATAACTAGCGCTACTGCAAGAATGTGTTGCCCACAACAGATTTTTCTGTTTATTTTTCTGCCATAACTTTCGCTAGACGCATTTTCAGAAAATGTCGCAAGAAGGAAAGTTGCTCAGCTCGACGAACTGTTTCGTTTGAGCTCCATATCGACCACTTTCTGAGAAATTTTTCAAAATCCGGAATTTTCCGGAACGAATACCTCGAAATCCGTAAATTTTCGGGAAATTTTGGTTTTAGTTTCAAAATCAGCGTGGTCGAATTACCCTATGACCAACTTTTGAGTGAAATCGGAAACAAAAAATTTTTCGACCCAAAATCCAGATTTTCGTAAATTCCCGGATTTTCCATTTTTCGGCCATAACTTTCGCTAGACGCATTTCCGGAAAATGTCGCAAGAAGGAAAGTTGCTCAGCTCGACGAGATCTTTCATTTGAGTACCATATCGACCACTTTTAAAGAAATTTTTCAAAATCCGGAATTTTCCGGGTTGAATATCTCGAAATCCAAAAATTTTCCGGAAATTTCGATTTCAGTTTCGAAATCAGCGTGGTCGAGTTACCCTATGACCAACTTTTGAGCGAAATCGGAGACAAAAAATTTTTGACAAAATTTTGGATTTTGAAATTTCGCCTTGGTCCCCCCTTACCATTTTAAAAATTCCGGGATTCACCATTCCCGGAATCCGGAAGGTATCGGAGCCATCTCGCTTCCGGGAGATGTCCTAGTCAAGGGCTTCAAAATAAGGTATCAACCACCCCTGTACCCCTTCCCAATCTCGAGATCTAGGGGGGGGACAGACGGATAATAATAATAATAATAAGCACAGACCAATAACAAAGTGTTGCCCATTCCTTTGGAAAAGTGGGCAACACAACAAGCAATTTGGCATGAATGGGTTGCCGCTGGCATTTTTCCTCTTATCAAGGGACATAACTCCGTTTGCATGCAGCTAGGAGCTTTGTCTCCATTACAACTTTTTATCTACGCAACGAGAGCTTTCGATTGATATCCATATTGTGAATTTCCGACACTTTTTAATTTTGACCCTTTTTGACTGATTTTGGCCATTTTTGGCCATTTTTGACCCGTTTGAGCCTCCGTAACTCATTTTTCCTCCACTTTGGTGCGTTGGCCCTATTACAACTTTTTATCTACGCAAAGAGAGCTTTCCAATGATATCCATATTGTGGATTTCCGACACTTTTTAATTTTGAGCCATTTTGACCGATTTTGGCCATTTTTGACCCATTTTAGGCCCCGTAACTCATTTTCTGTACACTTTGGTGCTTTGGCCCTATTATAACATTTTATCTACGCAGCGAGAGCTTTCGAATGATACCAATATGAGTCCGATCTGAGAATTTTCAATTTTGAGCCATTTTGGCCGTTTTTGGCCATTTTTCACCATTTTTCGCCTCATATCTCAAAATGAGTGCATTTTCAGGCCTTGACCCAATTACAACTTTTTCTTTACTCGTCGAGAGCTTTCGAATGATACCAAAATTAGCTCATTTGGACAACTTTTTTATTTTACTCATTTTTACTCACGGGGGTGCTCCGGGAGCACCTCTGCCCCCCCGGGGCTCCCCCCGCTTCCGGGAGCAGTTCAAGTCAAGACCTTCAAAATGAGGTATCAACCACCTCTCTACCCCTTTCCAATCTCGAGATAGAGGGGGGGGGGGACAAGAATCCGGAGAATAATAATAATAATAATAAATAATAATAATAATAAATAACGGACATACCCAAGTTAAAGGGTTGCCTTTTTGTTGAAAAAGCGGCAACCCAATAAGCACAGACCAATAACAAGGTGTTGCCATTTTCTTTGGAAAAGTGGGCAACACAATAACGGACATACCCAAGTTAAAGGGTTGCCTTTTGTTGAAAAAGCGGCAACCCAATAATCATAATAACTAGCGCTACAGCAAGAATGTGTTGCCCACAACTGGTTTTTCTGTTTATTTTTCTGCCATAACTTTCGCTAGAGGCATTTTCAGAAAATGTCGCAAAAGGAAAGTTGCTCAGCTCGACGAACTCTTTCGTTTGAGCACGATATCGACCACTTTCAGAGAAATTTTTCAAAATCCGGAATTTTCCGGAACGAATATATCGAAATCCGTAAATTTTCGGGAAATTTCGATTTTAGTTTCGAAATCAGCGTGGTCGAATTACCCTATGACCAGCTTTTAAGCAAAATCGGAGACAAAAAATTTTTCAACCCAAAATCCGGATTTTCGTGAATTCCCGGATTTTCACTTTTTCGGACATAACTTTCGCTAGACGCATTTTTGGAAAATGTCACAAGAAGGAAAGTTGCTCAGCTCGACGAGATCTTTCATTTGAGTACCATATCGACCACTTTTGGAGAAATTTTTCAAAATCCGGAATTTTCCGGGTCGATTATCTCGAAATCCGGAAATTTTCTGGAAATTTCGATTTCAGTTTCGAAATCAGCGTGGTCGAGTTACCCTATGACCAACTTTTGAGAGAAATCGGAGACAAAAAATTTTTGACCAAATTTAGGATTTTGAAATTTCGCCTTGGTCCCCCCTTACCAACCGAAAAATTCCGGGATTCCCCATTCCCGGAATCCGGAAGGTATCGGAGCCATCTTGCTTCCCGGAGATGTCCTAGTCAAGGGCTTCAAAATAAGGTATCAACCACCCCTGTACGCCTTCCCAATCTCGAGATCTAGGGGGGGGACAGACGGATAATAATAATAATAATAATAAATCCTACCGGCATCAACGGGTTGTCGCAGCCATTTTCCTTTTGTCAAAAGGAGCAATTCAAAACGCGTCAGCTGTTCCTCTTATATACGGCCAAAACTCAGTTTGGTACATTTTCACTTTTCGCTTATATTGCATTTTTTTCTACTCGTTTAGGGCTTTCAAATGAGTACCATATTGACTACTTTTGAGACAATTTTAAAAATTCCGGTTTTCCGGGATTTACCGGATTTTCAGTTTTTCGGTTATAACTTTCGCTAGACGCATTTCCGGAAAATGTCGCAAAAAGGAAAGTTGTTCAGCTCGACGAGCTCTTTCATTTGAGTATCATATAGACCACTTTCGGAAAAATTTTTCAAAATCCGGAATTTACCGGGTCCAATATCTCGAAATCCGTAAATTTTCCGAAAATTTCGATTTCAGTTTCGAAATCAGCGTGGTCGAATTACCCTATGACCAACTTTTGAGCGAAATCGGAGACAAAAAATTTTTTGGCCCAAAATCCGGGTTTTCGTGAATTCCCGGATTTTCAGTTTTTCGGCTATAACTTTCGCTAGACGCATTTCTGGAAAATATCGCAAGAAGGAACGTTGTTCAGCTCGACGAGCTCTTTCGTTTGAGCTCCATATCGATCACTTTTAAAGAAATTTTTAAAAATCCGGAATTTTCCGGGTCGAATATCTCGAAATCCGTAAATTTTCCGGAAATTTCGATTTCAGTTTCGAAATCAGCGTGGTCGACTTACCCTATGACCAACTTTTAAGCAAAATCGGAGACAAAAAATTTTTACGTTTCCCTTGGTCCCCCCTTACGATTTTTAAATTTCCGGGAGCCGCCATTCCCGGAATCCGGGAGATATCGGGCAGCCCTTACAAACGGGAGCACTTCAGGTCACCCTACAACTATGGTGAAAATGTCAGCCCGATCGGTCCAGCCAATCTCGAGAAAAAGGGGGGGGACACAAATGTTGACCGGAATAATAAATAAATAAATAAATAAATAAATAAAGAAACTTAGCCATATCAAAGGGTTGTCTTTTTTTTAAAAAATGCGACAACCCAATAAATAACGGACATACCCAAGTTAAAGGGTTGCCTATTGACATATTGACCACTTTTGAAGAAATTTTTCAAAATCCGGAAATTTCCGCATCGAATATCTCGAAATCCGTAAATTTTCCGGAAATTTCGATTTCAGTTTCGAAATCAGCGTGGTCGACTTACCCTATGACCAACTTTTAAGCAAAATCGGAGACAAAAAATTTTTAAGTCCAAAATCCGGGTTTTCGTGAATTCTCGGATTTTCAGTTTTTCGGCTGTAACTTTCGCTAGACGCATTTCCGGAAAATGTCGCAAGAAGGAAAGTTGTTCAGCTCGGCGAGCTCTTTCATTTGAGTACCATATCGGCCACTTTTGCAGAAATTTTTCGAAATCCGGAATTTTCCGGGTCGAATATCTCGAAATCCGGAAATTTTCCGGAAATTTCGATTTCAGTTTCGAAATCAGCGTGGTCGACTTACCCTATGACCAACTTTTAAGCAAAATCGGAGACAAAAAATTTTTAAGTCCAAAATCCGGGTTTTCGTGAATTCTCGGATTTTCAGTTTTTCGGCTGTAACTTTCGCTAGACGCATTTCCGGAAAATGTCGCAAGAAGGAAAGTTGTTCAGCTCGGCGAGCTCTTTCATTTGAGTACCATATCGGCCACTTTTGCAGAAATTTTTCGAAATCCGGAATTTTCCGGGTCGAATATCTCGAAATCCGGAAATTTTCCGGAAATTTCGATTTCAGTTTCGAAATCAGCGTGGTCGACTTACCCTATGACCAACTTTTAAGCAAAATCGGAGACAAAAAATTTTTACGTTTCCCTTGGTCCCCCCTTACGATTTTAAAATTTCCGGGAGCCGCCATTCCCGGAATCCGGGAGATATCGGGCTGCCCTTACAAACGGGAGCACTTCAGGTCACCCTACAACTATGTGGTGAATTTCAGCCCGATCGGTCCAGCCAATCTCGAGAAAAAGGGGGGGACACAAATGTTGACCGGAATAATAAATAAATAAATAAATAAATAAATAAAGAAACTTAGCCATATCAAAGGGTTGTCTTTTTTTTTAAAAAATGCGACAACCCAATAATAATAAGCACAGAACGATAACAAGGTGTTGCCATTTCCTTTGGAAAAGTGGGCAACACAATAATAAACATGTCCAGAACATAGGGTTCCAAACCCTTTGGAAAAGGGCGGGAACCCAATAAGTCAAAAGGCATCAAGTGGTTCCCGCCCGTTATTTTTCCGTTTATAGAAAGTGTCCATTTCTATCATAATTAGTACATTTCTCATTTCTCGTGTTACTTGCTTCCAGCTCACAAGGAGCTTTCAATTGATTCCAGTATTAGCATGATCCGACAACTTTCATTTTGACCGAATTTGGTCGAGTTGGGCTGTTTTTGATACTTTTGTGGCCTCAAAACTCATTTTTCCTACACTTTAACGCTTTGGCCCTATTACAATTTTTTATCCACGCTACGAGAGCTTTCGAATGATATCCATACAAGCCCGATCTGAAAACTTTCAATTTTGAGCCATTTTGACCGATTTTGGCCAAATTGACACCTTTGAGGCCCCGTAACTCATTTCTTCTATATTTTGGCGCTTTACCCCTTTTACAACTTTTTACCTACGCAACGAGAGCTTTCGAATGATACCCATGTTGGGAGGTTTCCGACAACTTTTGTTTTTGGCCTAGTTTTGGCCATTTTTGACCCCTTTGAGGCCCCTTTTGACCCCTTTGAGGCCCCGTAACTCATTTTTCCTACACTTTGACGCCTTGGCCCTATTACAACTTTTTATCCACGCAACGAGAGCTTTCGAATGCTACCCATATTGGGGGTTTCCGACAACTTTTAATTTTGACCCATTTTGACAGTTTTTGGCCATTTTCGACCCCTTTGAGGCCCCGTAACTAATTTCTCCTACATTTTGGCGCTGTACCCCTATTACAATTTTTTACCTACGCAACGAGAGCTTTCGAATGATATCCATATTGAGGGGGTTTCCGTCACTTTCAATTTTGACCATTTGCAGCATCACCGTGTCGAGTACTTGCGAATTGCGTGACACTATGGTACCCAGGTGCCCGGAGGGTCTTTCCGCATCGGGTGCCACAATACATGCAAAATTTCAGGCCAACTAGTTGATTCTAGCTCGAGATAAAGGCGGAAAACCCCTTCAAACGGCCGTTTTGGCCGGTTTTGGCCATTTTTGACCCTTTTTCGCCTCATAACTCAAAATGAGTACACTTTCAGGCCTTGACCCAATTACAACTTTTTCATGGCTCGACGAGAGCTTTCGAATGATACCAAAATTAGCTCATTTGGACAACTTTTTTATTTTACTCATTTTTACTCACGGGGGTGCTCCGGGAGCACCTCTGCTCCCCCGGGGCTCCCCGCGCTTCCGGGAGCAGTTCAAGTCAAGACCTTCAAAATGAGGTATCAACCACCTCTCTACCCCTTTCCAATCTCGAGATAAAGGGGGGGGACACGAAAATGTGAACAATAATAAGAAGAAAATAAATCCTACCGGCATCAACGGGTTGTCGCGCATTTTCCTCTTATTCCTCTGTGCTTATATTGGCTCGGGCTCAAACTCAGTTTTGGAACATTTTCAGACTTTGGCTCTATCACAACTTTTCTACTATCCCTACTCGCTGAGATCTTTCGAATAAGTACCATAGTGACAACTTTTAGGACAATTTTTAAAATTCCGGTTTTTCCGGGAATTCCCGGATTTTCAGTTTTTCGGCTGTAATTTTCGCTGGACGCATTTCCGGAAAATGTCGCAAGAAGGAAAGTTGCTCAGCTCGACGAGTTCTTTCATTTGAGTACCATATTGACCACTTTCCGAAAAAATTTTCAAAATCCGGAATTTGCCGGGTCGAATATCTCGAAATCCGTGAATTTTCCGGGAATTTCAATTTCAGATTCGACATCAGCACCACCGACTTACCCTAAGACCAACTTTTAAGCAAAATCTGAGACAAAAAATTTTTAAGTCCAAAATCCGGGTTTTCGTGAATTCCCGGATTTTCAGGTTTTCGGCTATAACTTTCGCTAGACGCATTTCCGGAAAATGTCGCAAGAAGGAAAGTTGTTCAGCTCGGCGAGCTCTTTCATTTGAGTACCATATCGACCACTTTTGGAGAAATTTTTCAAAATCCGGAATTTTACGGGTCGAATATCTCGAAATCCGGAAATTTTCCGGAAATTTCGATTTCAGTTTCGAAATCAGCGTGGTCGACTTACCCTATGACCAACTTTTAAGCAAAATCGGAGACAAAAAATTTTTACGTTTCCCTTGGTCCCCCCTTACGATTTTTAAAATTCCGGGATTCGCCATTCCCGGAATCCGGGAGATATCGGGATGCCCTTACAAACGGGAGCACTTCAGGTAACCCTACAACTATGGTGAGAATTTCAGCCCGATCGGTCCAGCCAATCTCGAGAAAAAGGGGGGGGACACAAATGTTGACCGGAATAATAAATAAACAAGCAAATTGGCATGAATGGGTTGCCGCTGGCATTTTTCCTCTTATAAATAAGATAAGTCAATTATCCTACGATATTACCCCTTGTCCCTATGACAGCTTTTTATATACTCAAAGAGATCTTTCGATTGATACCCATATTGTCGTTTTCCATAACTTTTGATTTTGACCCAATTGGCCGGCTTTGGCCATATTTGACCCCTTTGAGGCCCCGTAACTCATTTTCTGTACATTTTGGTGCTTTGACCCTATTACAACGTTTCATCTACTCAACGAGAGCTTTCGAATGATATCCATATTGGGCGGTTTCGGTTACTTTCAATTTTGACCCATTCTGACCGATTTTGGCCATTTTTGACCCATTTGAGGCTCCGTAACTCATTTCTCCTCCACTTTGGTGCGTTGGCCCTATTACAACTTTTCATCTACATAACGAGAGCTTTCGAATGATACCGATATGAGCTTGATCCGAGAATTTTCAATTTTGAGCCATTTTGGCCGTTTTTGGCCATTTTTGACCATTTTCGGCCTCATAACTCAAAATAGGTGCATTTTCAGGCCTTGACCCTATTACAACTTTTTCATGGCTCGACGAGAGCTTTCGAATGATACCAAAATTAGCTCATTTGGACAACTTTTTTATTTTACTCATTTTTACTCACGGGGGTGCTCCGGGAGCACCTCTGCTCCCCCGGGGCTCCCCGCGCTTCCGGGAGCAGTTCAAGTCAAGACCTTCAAAATGAGGTATCAACCACCTCTCTACCCCTTTCCAATCTCGAGATAGAGGGGGGGGGGGACAAGAATCCGGAGAAGAAATAATAAATAATAAATAACGGACATACCCAAGTTAAAGGGTTGCCTTTTTGTTGAAAAAGCGGCAACCCAATAAGCAAAGTATCATGAATGGGTTGCCGCTGCATTTTTCCTCTTATAAACGAGATAAGTCAATTATCCTACGATAGTACTCCTTGTCCCTATGACAACTTTTTATATACTCAAAGACAGCTTTCGAATGATACCCATTTTGTGGGTTTTCCAATATTTTTGATTTTGACCCATTTTGGCCGGTTTAGGTCATTTTTGACCCCTTTGAGGCCCCGTAACTCATTTTCTGTACATTTTGGTGCTTTGGCCCTATTACAACTTTTTATCTACGCAACGAGAGCTTTCGAATGATACCAATATGAGTCCGATCTGAGAACTTTCAATTTTGAGCCATTTTGGCCGTTTT
Source organism: Trissonchulus latispiculum (assembly GCA_030248195.1). Classification (NCBI taxonomy): domain Eukaryota; kingdom Metazoa; phylum Nematoda; class Enoplea; order Enoplida; family Ironidae; genus Trissonchulus; species Trissonchulus latispiculum. The sequence goes on from JASAND010013019.1 coordinate 25,369, forward strand.
TGGCCATTTTTCACAATTTTTCGCCTCATAATTCAAAATGAGTGCATTTTCAGGCCTTGACCCAATTACAACTTTTTCTTTACTCGTCGAGAGCTTTCGAATGATACCAAAATCAGCTCATTTGGACAACTTTCTTATTTTACTCATTTTTACTCACGGGGGTGCTCCGGGAGCACCTCTGCTCCCTCAGGGCTCCCCGCGCTTCCGGGAGCAGTTCAAGTCAAGACCTTCAAAATGAGGCATCAACCACCTCTCTACCCCTTTCCAATCTCGAGATAGAGGGGGGGGACAAGAATCCGGAGAATAATAATAAATAAATAATAATAATAATAAATAACGGACATACCCAAGTTAAAGGGTTGCCTTTTTGTTGAAAAAGCGGCAACCCAATAAGTCAAAAGGCATCAAGTGGTTCCCGCCCGACATTTTTCCGTTTATAGAACGAGTTGTATATACTTTCTGGAAAAATATGCAGTTACTAGTTTTCGTTTATTATAACTGGTTCCCACTCCCAGCTCACCAAAAGCTTTCGATTTATACCACTATCAGACCAATCCGACAAAGTTCGATTTTGACCGTTTTTGCTCATTTTTGCTCCATTTGAAGTTCTGTAGCTCATTTTTCGTACACGTTGACGCTTCGGTCTTATTACAACTTTTTATCTACTCAACGAGAGCTTTCGAATGACGTCGGTATCGACCGGATCCGACAATTTTCAATTTTGACCCATTTTGACCTGTTTTTGGCCATTTTTGACCCCTTTGAGGCCCCGTAACTAATTTTTCCTACATTTTGACGGCTTGGCCCTATTACAACTTTTTATCCACACAACGAGACCTGTCGAATGGTATCCATATTGGGGGGTTTCCGACAACTTTTAATTTTGGGCCATTTTGACCCCTATGGAACCACGTAACTCATTTTTCCTACATTTTGACGCTTTGGCCCTATTACAACATTTTATCCACGCAACGAGAGCTTTCGAATGACACCGGTATCAGCCGGATTCGACAATTTTCAATTTTGACCCATTTTGACCTGTTTTTGGCCATTTTTGACCCCTTTGGAGCCCCGTAACTCATTTTTCCTACATTTTGACTCTTTGGCCCTATTACAACTTTTTATCCACGCAACGAGACCTGTCGAATGGTATCCATATTGGGGGGTTTCCGACAACTTTTAATTTTGGGCCATTTTGACCGTTTCTGGCCATTTTTGACCCCTTTGGAGCCCCGTAACTCATTTCTCCTACATTTTGGCGCTGTACCCCTATTACAATTTTTTACCTACGCAACGAGAGCTTTCGAATGATACCCATATTGGGAGGTTTCCGGCAACTTTTATTTTTGACCCATTTTGGCCGTTTTTGGCCATCATTTTTGACCATTTGTGGCCCCGTAACTCATTTCTCCTATATTTTGGCGCTTTATCCCTATTACAACTTTTTATCCACGCAACGAGAGCTTTCGAATGATATCCATATTGCGGGTTTCCGACAATTTTTAATTTTGACCCATTTTGACCGGTTTTGGCCATTTTTGACCCCTTTGAGGCCCCGTAACTCATTTCTCCTATATTTTGGCGCTTTACCCCTATTACAACTTTTTACCTACGCAACGAGAGCTTTCGAATGATATCCATATTGAGGGGGTTTCCGTCACTTTCAATTTTGACCATTTGCAGCATCACCGTATCGAGTAATTGCGAATTGCGTGACACTATGGTACCCAGGTGCCCGGAGGGTCTTCCCGCATCGGGTGCCACCATACATGCAAAATTTCAGGCCAACTAGCTGACTCTATCTCGTGATAAAGGCGGAAAACCCCTTCAAACGGCCGTTTTGGCCGTTTTTGGCCATTTTTGACCCTTTTTCGCCTCATAACTAAAAATGGGTGCATTTTCAGGCCTTGACCCAATTACAACTTTTTCATGGCTCGACGAGAGCTTTCGAATGATACCAAAATTAGCTCATTTGGACAAATTTTTTATTTTACTCATTTTTACTCACGGGGGTGCTCCGGGAGCACCTCTGCTCCCCCGGGGCTCCCCGCGCTTCCGGGAGCAGTTCAAGTCAAGACCTTCAAAATGAGGTATCAACCACCTCTCTACCTTTTCCCAATCTCGAGATAGAGGGGGGGACACGAAAATGTGAACAATAATAAGAATAAATAAATCCTACCGGCATCAACGGGTTGTCGCGCATTTTCCTCTTATTCCTCTATGCTTATATTGGCTCGGGCTAAAACTCAGTTTTGGAACATTTTCAGACTTTGACCCTATCACAACTTTTTCCCTACTCGCTGAGAGCTTTCGAATAAGTACTATATTGACAACTTTTAGGACAATTTTTAAAATTCCGGTTTTTCCGGGAATTCCCGGATTTTCAGTTTTTCGGCCGTAATTTTCGCTGGACGCATTTCCGGTAAATGTCGCAAGAAGGAAAGTTGCTCAGCTCGACGAGTTCTTTCATTTGAGTACCATATCGACCACTTTCGGAAAAATTTTTCAAAATCCGGAATTTTCCGGGTCGAATATCTCGAAATCCGGAAATTTTCCGGAAATTTCGATTTCAGTTTCGAAATCAGCGTGGTCGACTTACCCTATGACCAACTTTTAAGCAAAATCCGAGACAAAAAATTTTTAAGTCCAAAATCCGGGTTTTCGTGAATTCCCGGATTTTCAGGTTAATAAATCGGTTTTCGGAATTCCCGGCTATATCTTTTCGCTTGACGCATTTCCTGAAAATGTCGCAAGAAGGAAAGTTGTTCAGCTCGGTGAGCTCTTTCATTTGAGTACCATATCGACCACTTTTGGAGAAATTTTTCAAAATCCGGAATTTTCCGGGTCGAATATCTCGAAATCCGGAAATTTTCCGGAAATTTCGATTTCAGTTTCGAAATCAGCGTGGTCGACTTACCCTATGACCAACTTTTAAGCAAAATCGGAGACAAAAAATTTTTACGTTTCCCTTGGTCCCCCCTTACGATTTTTAAATTTCCGGGAGCCGCCATTCCCGGAATCCGGGAGATATCGGGATGCCCTTACAAACGGGAGCACTTCAGGTCACCCTACAACTATGGTGAGAATTTCAGCCCGCTCGGTCCAGCCAATCTCGAGAAAAAGGGGGGGGGGGACACAAATGTTGACCGGAATAATAAATAAATAAATAAATAAATAAATAAAGAAACTTAGCCATATCAAAGGGTTGTCTTTTTTTAAAAAAAAATGCGACAACCCAATAAGAAGAATAATAATAAACATGTCCAGAACATAGGGTTCCAAACCCTTTGGAAAAGGGCGGGAACCCAATAAGAATAAGTCAAAAGGCATCAAGTGGTTCCCGCCCGACATTTTTCTGCTTATAGAATGAGTTTATAATATTCGAGGCCCCATAACCTGGCATTTTTTTAGGGTTTTGAAAGTGGGGGGGGCTTCGCCCCCCCCCTAGGGACGGGGAAGTGGGGGGGGCTTCCGAAAAGTGGGGGGGGGCGAGCCAAAAGTAAAATATACCGAAATTTTTAGCGAAAAATTAGCATTTTTAAGGTAAAAACGCAAGAAATCGCTGTTTTTAAGCTTAAAATGAGCTTATAAGTCCATAAATTAGCTAAAAATTGAGAAAATTTTTGAAAATTTGACCTCAAAAACCTAATTTTTTGACACTTTTGGGCGATCCCCAAAAAAGTGGGTGGGGGCTTGCCGAAAAGTGGGGGGGGCGAAAGTGGGGGGGGGCTCCGAAAAGTGGAGGGGGGAACCGAAAAGTGGGGGGGCCCCCCACCCCCCCCCCACTAAAAAAATGCCAGATAACTCATTTGTCCTATATTTTGACGCGTTAGCCCTATTACAACTTTTTATCTACGCAACGAGAGCTTTCGAATGGCACCCATATTGTTGGGTTTTGGTTACTTTCAATTTTGACCCATTTTGACCGGTTTTAACCATTTTTGACCCTTTTGAGGCCCCGTAACTCATTTTTCCGACATTCTGCTGCTTTGGCCCTATTACAACTTTTTATCTACTCAACGAGAGCTTTCGAATGACATCGGTATCGATCGGATCCGACAATTTTCAATTTTGACCCATTTTTACCTGTTTCTGGCCATTTTTGACCCCTTTGAGGCCCCGTAACTCATTTTTCCTACACTTTCATGCCTTGGCCCTATTACAACTTTTTATCCACGCAACGAGAGCTTTCGAATGATATCCATATTGGGGGGGTTTTCGTCACTTTCAATTTTGACCATTTGCAGCATCACCGTATCGAGTAATTGCGAATTGTGTGACACTATGGTAGGTGCCCGGAGGGTCTTCCCGCATCGGGTGCCACCCTACATGCCAAATTTCAGGCCAACTAGTTGACTCTAGCTCGAGATAAAGGCGGAAAACCCCTTCAAACGGTCGTTTTGGCCGTTTTTGGCCATTTTTGACCATTTTCGGCCTCATAACTCAAAATGGGTGCATTTTCAGGCCTTGACCCTATTACAACTTTTTCATTACTCGCCGAGAGCTTTCGAATGATACCAAAATTAGCTCATTTGGACAACTTTTTTATTTTACTCATTTTTACTCACGGGGGTGCTCCGGGAGCACCTTTGCTCCCCCGGGGCTCCCCGCGCTTCCGGGAGCAGTTCAAGTCAAGACCTTCAAAATGAGGTATCAACCACCTCTCTACCCCTTCCCAATCTCGAGATAGACATGGGGGACACGAAAATGTGGACAATAATAATAAGAACTAGCGCTACTGCAAGAATGTGTTGCCCACAACACGGCCCTTTGGGGTATAGATTTTGCTAGATACTTTTTAAGTTATTTCTGTTCAGGAAATCTGTCCCAGGACTCCAAGAGCTTTCAATTAAGTACCATATTGCCCGTGTTTCAACGAATTTTTGAAAATCCGGTTTTTCCCGGAATTCCGGATTTTCCAATCTGCGGCCATAACTTTCGCTAGAAACATTTCCGGAAAGTATGGTAATGATAAAAATTACTCAGCTCGATGAGCTCTTTCATTTGAGTACCATATCGACCACTTTCGGAGAAATCTTTCAAAATTCGGAATTTTCCGGGTCGAATATCTCGACATCCGGAATTTTTTCGAAAATTTCGATTTCAGTTTCGAAATCAGCGTGGTCGAGTTGCCCTATGACCAACTTTTGAGCGAAATTGGAGACAAAAAATTTTTGACCAAATGTTGGATTTTGAAATTTCGCCTTGGTCCCCCCTTACCAACCGAAAAATTCCGGGATTCGCCATTCCCGGATTCCGGAAGGTATCGGAGCCATCTTGCTTCCCGGAGATGTCCTAGTCAAGGGCTTCAAAATGAGGTATCAACCACCCCTGTACCCCTTCCCAATCTCGAGATCTAGGGGGGGGGGACAGACGGATAATAATAATAATAATAATAACTAGCGCTACTGCAAGAATGTGTTGCCCACAACACATCCCTTTGGGGTATAGATTTCACTAGATACCTTTTGAGTTATTTCTGTGCAGGAAATCTGACCCAGGACTCAAAGAGCTTTCAATTAAGCACCATATTGCCCATGTTTCAATGAGTTTTTGAAAATCCGGTTTTTTCCGGAAATTCCGGATTGTCCAATCTGCTGCCATAACTTTCGCTAGAAGCATTTCCGGAAAATACGCTAATGATAAAAATTACTCAGCTCGACGAGCTCTTTCATTTGAATACCATATCGACCACTTTTGAAGAAATTTTTCAAAATCCGGAATTTTCCGGAACGAATATAACGGAATCCGTAAGTTTTCGGGAAATTTCTATTTCAGTTTCGAAATCAGCGTGGTCGAATTACCCTATGACCGACTTTTGAGTGAAATCGGAGACAAAAAATTTTTCGACCCAAAATCCGGATTTTCGTGAATTCCCGGATTTTCAGTTTTTCGGTCATAACTATCGCTAGACGCATTTTCGGAAAATGTCGCAAGAAGGAACGTTGCTCAGCTCGACGAGCTCTTTCATTTGAGTACCATATCGACCACTTTTGGAGAAATTTTTCAAAATCCGGAATTTTCCGGGTCGAATATCTCGAAACCCGTAAATTTTCCGGAAATTTCGATTTCAGTTTCGAAATCAGCGTGGTCAAGTTACCCTATGACCAACTTTTGAGCGAAATCGGACACAAAAAATTTTTGACCAAATTTTGGATTTTGAAATTTCGCCTTGGTCCCCCCTTACCAACCGAAAAATTCCGGGATTCGCCATTCCCGGAATCCGGAAGGTATCGGAGCCATCTTGCTTCCCGGAGATGTCCTAGTCAAGGGCTTCAAAATAAGGTATCAACCACCCCTGTACGCCTTCCCAATCTCGAGATCTAGGGGGGGGGGACAGACGGATAATAATAATAATAATAAGCACAGAACGATAACAAGGTGTTGCCATTTCCTTTGGAAAAGTGGGCAACACAATAAGCACAGACCAATAACAAAGTGTTGCCCATCCCTTTGGAAAAGTGGGCAACACAATAACTAGCGCTACTGCAAGAATGTGTTGCCCACAAATGGTTTTTCTATTTATTTTTCTGCCATAACTTTCACCAGAAGCATTTCCGGAAAATACGGTAATGATGAAAATTACTCAGCACGACGAGCGCTTTCATTTGAGTACCATATCGACCACTTTCGGAAAAATTTTTCAAAATCCGGAATTTTCCGGATCGAATATCTCGAAATCCGGAAATTTTCCGGAAATTTCGATTTCAGTTTCGAAATCAGCGCGGTCGAGTTACCCTATGACCAACTTTTGAGCGAAATCGGAGACAAAAAATGTTTTGGTCCAAAATCCGGGTTTCCGTGAATTCCCGGATTTTCAGTTTTTCGGCCATAACTTTCGCTAGACGCATTTCCGGAAAATGTCGCAAGAAGGAAAGTTGTTCAGCTCGACGAGCTCTTTCGTTTGAGTACCATATCAACCACTTTTGAAGAAATTTTTCAAAATCCGGAATTTTCCGGGTCTAATATCTCGAAATCCGTAAATTTTCCGGCAATTTCGATTTCAGTTTCGAAATCAGCGTGGTCGAGTTACCCTATGACCAACTTTTGAGCGAAATCGGAGACAAAAAATTTTTGACCAAATTTTGGATTTTGAAATTTCGCCTTGGTCCCCCCTTACCAACCGAAAAATTCCGGGATTCACCATTCCCGGAATCCGGAAGATATCGGAGCCATCTTGCTTCCCGGAGATGTCCTAGTTAAGGGCTTCAAAATGAGGTATCAACCACCCCTGTACCCCTTCCCAATATCGAGATCTAGGGGGGGGACAGACGGATAATAATAATAATAATAATCATAATAATAATAAGCACAGACCAATAACAAAGTGTTGCCCATTCCTTTAGGAAAAGTGGGCAACACAATAACTAGCGACTGCGAGAGTGTGTTGCCCACCTGCAAATTCCATTTGGGTCAGAGCTTTATTTCCTAAGACTTCGATAGCCTCTCGTTCAAGAAATGGGTTCTTCTGTTATATGATTGGTCTTATTCGAATACAATAATGACGACACCTTTATCCTAAAATGGTTGCCCTTAAAAGGGCAGTTGGGATTATTGATTTTTATATAACACTTTGTTAATACTGCTTCATACAAATGGTTGCCCTTAAAAAGGCAGTTGGGATAAGTGATTTTCCAATTACACTTTGTTAGCACGACTTCATACAAATGGTTGCCTTTAAGCAGAAAGTTGGGATAAGTGATTTTTCAAGTATACCTTGAATATATGCTGCTTCATACAAATGGTTGCCCTTAAGAAGGCAGTAGGGATAAGCGATATTTTGACTAAACTTCGATTGCAGATTTGAAATCTGCGTCCTCGAATCACCCTAGGACCGACTTATCAGCCACATCGGAGACAAAAAGTTTTTGACCATTTTTGACACCTTCATCTGAAAATGGTTGCCCATAAAAGGGCAGTTGGGATAAGCAATTTTCAACTTAATATCGCTAAAAGTTACTTGATATACCATTCTAAGCGGTGTCCTAGCAAATACACCGGCTCATCTTGACTAACGAGTTCGAAAAACAACTTATAATAGGCGTTTCCAGAGAACCAGAACCCCCCTTTCGATTTTTAAAAATTAAATTCCCTGCCCTGGTCGACTGGGTGGAGATAGAGCGATGAAATTCACGGATGCACACCTTCTTTTCACGCTCTTCAAAATGAGATATTAACCAACCCTGTACCCCTTCCCAATCTCGAGTTCTAGGGGCGAAAAACAACTGATAATAGGCGTTTCCAGAGAACCAGAACCACCACCTTCGATTTTTAAAAATTTAAATTTTAAATTCCCTGCCCTGGTCGACTGGGTGGAGATAGAGCGATGAAATTCACGGATGCATACCTTCTTTTCACGCTCTTCAAAATGAGATATTAACCAACCCTGTACCCCTTCCCAATCTCGAGATCTAGGGGGGGGACACCCACCTGCTAATAATAATAATAATAACTAGCGCTACTGCAAGAATGTGTTGCCCACAACAGATTTTTCTGTTTATTTTTCTGCCATAACTTTCGCTAGACGCATTTCCGGAAAATGTTGCAAGAAGGAAAGTTGTTCAGCTCGACGAGATCTTTCGTTTTAGTACCATATCGACTACTTTTGAAGAAATTTTTCAAAATCCGGAATTTTCCGGAACGAATATCACGGAATCCGTAAATTTTCGGGAAATTTCGGTTTTAGTTTCGAAATCAGCGCGGTCGAGCTACCCTATGACCAACTTTTGAGTGAAATCGGAGACAAAAATTTTTTCGACCCAAAATCCGGATTTTCGTGAATTCCCGGATTTTCAGTTTTTCGGACATAACGTTCGCTAGACGCATTTTCGGAAAATGTCGCAGGAAGGAAAGTTGCTCAGCTCGACGAGATCTTTCATTTGAGTACCATATCGACCACTTTTGGAGAAATTTTTCAAAATCCGGAATTTTCCGGGTCGAATATCTCGAAATCCGGAAATTTTCCGAAAATTTCGATTTCAGTTTCGAAATCAGCGTGGTCGAGTTACCCTATGACCAACTTTTGAGCGAAATCGGAGACAAAAAATTTTTGACAAAATTTTGGATTTTGAAATTTCGCCTTGGTCCCCCCTTACCATTTTAAAAATTCCGGGATTCACCATTCCCGGAATCCGGAAGGTATCGGAGCCATCTCGCTTCCGGGAGATGTCCTAGTCAAGGGCTTCAAAATAAGGTATCAACCACCCCTGTACCCCTTCCAAATCTCGAGATCTAGGGGGGGGACAGACGGATAATAATAATAATAATAAGCACAGACCAATAACAAGGTGTTGCCATTTCCTTTGGAAAAATGGGCAACACAACTAGCGCTACTGCAAGAATGTGTTGCCCACGACACATCCCTTTGGGGTATAAATTTTGCTAGACACCTTTTAAGCTGTTTCTGTTCAGGAAATCTGTCCCAGGACTCAAAGAGCTTTCAATTAAGTACCATATTGCCCATGTTTCAACGAATTTTTGAAAATCCGGTTTTTTCCGGAAATTCCGGATTTTCCAATCTGCGGCCATAACTTTCGCTAGAAATATTTCCTGAAAATATTGTAATGATAAAAATTGCCCAGCTCGACGAGCTCTTTCATTTAAGTACCATATCGACCACTTTTGGAGAAATTTTTCAAAATCCGGAATTTTCCGAGTCCAATATCTCGAAATCCGTAAAATTTCCGGAAATTTCGATTCCAGTTTTGAAATCAGCGTGGTCGAATTACCCTATGACCGACTTTTGAGCCAAATCGAACACAAAAATTTTTTGACCAAATTTTGGATTTTTGAAATTTCGCCTTGGTCCCCCCTTACCACCCGAAAAAATCCGAATTTTCAAAACCCTGAATTTCGGAACCATCTTGCTTCCGGGAGATGTCCTAGTCAAGGGCTTCAAAATAAGGTATCAACCACCCCTGTACCTCTTCTCAATCTCGAGATCTAGGGGGGGGACAGACGGATAATAATAAGTTTCGCCTTAATCCCCCCTTACCAACCAAAAAAATTCCGGGATTCGCCATTCCCGGAATTCGAAGGTATCGGAGCCATCTTGCTTCCCGGAGATGTCCTAGTCAAGGGCTTCAAAATAAGGTATCAACCACCATTGTACCCCTTCCCAATCTCGAGATCTAGGGGGGGGACAGACGGATAATAATAATAATAATAATAATAATAAGCACAGACCAATAACAAGGTGTTGCCATTTCCTTTGGAAAAGTGGGCAACACAACTAAGTAGCGAGAATGGGTTGCCGCTGTCATTTTTTCCGTTTATATATGACTATATCTCCAAAGAGAGTCAACTTTGTGACCCAGTATTGTCTGGTTCGTGTAGTCCGTATCGAGAGCTCTCATTAGAGTACCATGTAGATTATAGACCATACTTAGAGTTGTTTCGATTTTTGGCCATTTTGGTCGAGTTTGACCATTTTTGACCTCTTTGAAGCTGCGTAACTCAATTTTCGTACACTTTGGCGGCTTGGCCCTATTACAACTTTTTATCTACTCAACGAGAGCTTTCGAATGATACCCATATTAGGTGATTTCCGCTACTTTCATTTTTGAGCCATTTTGGCCGATTTTGACCATTTTTGACCCCTTTGAAGCTCCGTAACTCAATTTTCGTACATTTTGGCGGCTTGGCCCTATTACAACTTTTTATCTACTCAACGAGAGCTTTCGAACGAGCCCCTTATTGGACAGGTTCCGCTACTTTCAATTTTGAGCCATTTTGGCCATTTTTGACCTCTTTGAAGCTCCGTAACTCACTTTTCGTACACTTTGACGACTTGGCCCTATTACAACTTTTTATCTACTCAACGAGAGCTTTCGAATGATACCCATATTAGGTGATTTCCGCTACTTTCATTTTTGAGCCATTTTGGCCGATTTTGACCATTTTTGACCCCTTTGAAGCTCCGTAACTCAATTTTCGTACATTTTGGCGGCTTGGCCCTATTACAACTTTTCATCTACTCAACGAGAGCTATCGAATGAGCCCCATATTGGGCGGTTTCCGATACTTTCAATTTTGACCATATGCAGCATCACCGTATCGAGTACTTTCGCATACCGCAACGAGGGGAACCCCCCGCACTTCAGTCAACACTTCACCCCACCCCCTAACCCCCGTGAAAATTTCAGCCCAATCGGTCCATCCTAGCAAAAGTTAGAGGGGGGGGACAGGGGGTGGTAACGAGATGAATAATAATAACAAGCGACTGCGAGAGTGTGTTGCCCACCTGCAAATTCCATTTGGGTCAGAGCTTTATTTCCTAAGACTTCGTTAGCCTCTCGTTCAAGAAATGGGTTCTTCTGTTATATGATTGGTCTTATTCGAATACAATAATGACGACACCTTTATCCTAAAATGGTTGCCCTTAAAAGGACAGTTGGGATAAGTGATTTTTATATTACACTTTGTTAATACTGCTTCATACAAATGGTTGCCCTTAAAAAGGCAGTTGGGATAATTACGAATTACCTTATAACCGACTTTTCAACCAAATCGGAGACAAACAGTTTTTGACCATTTTTGACACCTTTACCTGAACATGGTTGCCCATAAAAGGGCAGTTGGGATAAGCAATTTTCAACTACATATCGCTAAAAGTTCTTGATATACCATTCTAACCGTGTCCTAGCAAATACACCGGCTCATCATGACCAACTAGTTCAAAAAACACGGATATTAGGTGTTTCTGGGCAGTTTGCTCACTTTTGCGGTCTCCAACAGTGTAACTTTTTGCCATATCTCGAGATTCTCAAAAGGTAGAAAAATTTCGATTGCAGATTTGGAATCTGCGTCCCCGAATTACCTTATAACCGCCTTTTCAACCAAATCGGAGACAAAAAGTTTTTGACCATTTTTGACACCTTTGCCTGAAACATGGTTGCCCATAAAAGGGCAGTTGGGATAAGCAATTTTCAACTACATATCGCTAAAAGTTACTTGATATACCATTCTAAGCGTGTCCTAGCAAATACACCGGCTCATCTTAACTAAGACAAAAAGGTTTACACCTTCCGGCACTGTGGCGACAGTCTGCTCACTTTTGCGGTCTCCAACAAAAATTTTTAAAAATTAAATTCCCTGCCCTGGTCGACTGGGTGGAGATAGAGTGATGAAATTCACGGATGCACACCTTCTTTTCACGCTCTTCAAAATGAGATATTAACCAACCCTGTACCCCTTCCCAATCTCGAGATCTAGGGGCGAAAAACAACTGATAATAGGCGTTTCCGGAGAACCAGAACCACCACCTTCGATTTCTAAAAATTTAAATTTTAAATTCCCTGCCCTGGTCGACTGGGTGGAGATAGAGTGATGAAATTCACGGATGCACACCTTCTTTTCACGCTCTTCAAAATGAGGTATTAACCAACCCTGTACCCCTTCCCAATCACGAGTTCTAGGGGGGGACACCCACCTGCTAATAATAATAAGAATAACTAGCGCTACTGCAAGAATGTGTTGCCCACAACACGGCCCTTTGTGGTATAGATTTTGCTAGATACTTTTTAAGTTATTTCTGTTCAGGAAATCTGTCCCAGGACCCAAAGAGCTTTCAATTAAGCACCATATTGCCCATGTTTCAACGAATTTTTGAAAATCCGGTTTTTCCCAGAATTCCGGATTTTCCAATCTGCGGCCATAACTTTCGCTAGAAACATTTCCGGAAAGTATGGTAATGATAAAAATTACTCAGCTCGACGAGCTCTTTCATTTGAGTACCATATCGACCACTTTTGGAGAAATTTTTCAAAATTCGGAATTTTCCGGGTCGAATATCTCGAAATCCGGAAATTTTCCGGAAATTTCGATTTCACTTTCGAAATCAGCGTGGTCGAGTTACCCTATGACCAACTTTTGAGCGAAATCGGAGACAAAAAATTTTTGACCAAATTTTGGATTTTGAAATTTCGCCTTGGTCCCCCCTTACCAACCGAAAAATTCCGGGATTCGCCATTCCCGGAATCCGGAAGGTATCGGAGCCATCTTGCTTCCCGGAGATGTCCTAGTCAAGGGCTTCAAAATGAGGTATCAACCACCCATGTACCCCTTCCCAATCTCGAGATCTAGGGGGGGGACAGACGGATAATAATAATAATAATAATAATAAATCCTACCGGCATCAACGGGTTGTCGCAGCCATTTTCCTCTTATCTAAAGGGCGAAAACTCAGTTTTGGTACATTTTCAGGCTTTGGTGCTATTGCAACTTTTTTCCTACTCGCTAAGAGCTTTCGAATGAGTACCATAGAGTCTACTTTTGTGACAATTCTTAGAAATCCGGGTTTTCGTGAATTCCCGGATTTTCAGTTTTTCGGCTATAACTTTCGCTAGACGCATTTCCGGAAAAGTGTCGCAAGAAGGAAAGTTGTTAAGCTCGACGAGCTCTTTCATTTGAGTACCATGTCGACCACTTTCGGAGAAGTTTTCAAAATCCGGAATTTTCCGGGTCGAATATCTCGGAATCCGTAAACTTTCCGGAACTTTCGATTCCAGTTTCGAAATCAGCGTGGTCGAAATACCCTATGACCAACTTTTGAGCAAAATCGGAGACAAAAAATTTTTAAGTCCAAAATCCGGGTTTTCGTGAATTCCCGGATTTTCAGTTTTTCGGCTATAACTTTCGCTAGACGCATTTCCGGAAAATGTCGCAAGAAAAAAAGTTGCTCAGCTCGACGAGCTCTTTCATTTGAGTACCATATCGACCACTTTTGGGGAAATTTTTCAAAATCCGGAATTTTCCGGGTCGAATATCTCGAAATCCGGAAATTTTCCGGAAATTTCGATTTCAGTTTCGAAATCAGCGTGGTCGAGTTACTCTATGACCAACTTTTGAGCGAAATCGGAGACAAAAAATTTTTACGTTTCCCTTGGTCCCCCCTTACGATTTTTAAAATTCCGGGATTCGCCATTCCCGGAATCCGGGAGATATCGGGATGCCCTTACAAACGGGAGCACTTCAGGTCACCCTACAACTATGGTGAGAATTTCAGCCCGATCGGTCCAGCCAATCTCGAGAAAAAGGGGGGGGACACAAATGTTGACCGGAATAATAAATAAATAAATAAATAAAGAAACTTAGCCATATCAAAGGGGTGTCTTTTTTTTAAAAAAAATGCGACAACGAACAAATAATAATAATAATAAGCACAGACCAATAACAAAGTGTTGCCCATTCCTTTGGAAAAGTGGGCAACACAATAATAATAATAATAATAATAATAATAAATCCTACCGGCATCAACGGGTTGTCGCAGCCATTTTCCTCTTTTTCCTCTGTGCTTATATTGGCTTGGGCTAAAACTCAGTTTTGGTACATTTTCAGACTTTGGTGCTATCGCAACTTTTTCCCTACTCGCTGAGAGCTTTCGAATAAGTACCATAGAGTCTACTTTTGTGACAATTTTTAAAATTCCGGTTTTTCCGGGAATTCCCGGATTTTCAGTTTTTCGGCCATAACTTTCGCTGGACGCATTTTCGGAAAATCTCGCAAGATGGAAAGTTGCTCAGCTCGACGAGCTCTTTCATTTGAGTACCATGTCGACCACTTTTGGAGAAGTTTTCCAAAATCCGGAATTTTCCGGGCCAATATCTCGAAATCAGTAAATTTTCCGGAAATTTCGATTTCAGCTTCGTAATCAGCGTCATCGTATTAGTCAATGGCCAACTTTTAAGCAAAATCGGAGGCGAAAAATTTTTGGTCAAAAATCCGGGTTTTCGTGAATTCCGAATTTTCAGTTTTTCGGCTATAACTTTCGCTGGACGCATTTTCGGAAAATGTCGCAAGAAGGAAAGTTGTTCAGCTCAACGCGCTCTTTCATTTGAGTACCATATCGACTACTTTTGGGGAAATTTTTCAAATTCCGATATTTTCCGGGGCGAATATCTCGAAATCTGTAAATTTTCCGGAAATTTCGATTTCAGTTTCGAAATCAGCGTGGTCGACTTACCCTATGACCAACTTTTAAACAAAATCGGAGACAAAAAATTCTTAAGTTTCCCTTGGTCCCCCCTTACGATTTTTAAATTTCCGGGAGCCGCCATTCCCGGAATCCGGGAGATATCGGGATGCCCTTACAAACGGGAGCACTTCAGGTCACCCTCCAACTATGGTGAGAATTTCAGCCCGGTCGGTCCAGCCAATCTCGAGAAAAAGGGGGGGGACACAAATGTTGACCGGAATAATAAATAAATAAATAAATAAAGAAACTTAGCCATATCAAAGGGTTGTCTTTTTTTTAAAAAAATGCGACAACCCAATAACTAGCGCTACTGCAAGAATGTGTTGCCCACAACAGGTTTTTCTGTTTATTTTCTGCCATAACTTTCGCTAGACGCATTTTCAGACAATGTCGCAAGAACGAAAATTGCTCAGCTCGACGAACTCTTTCGTTTGAGCACCATATCGACCACTTTTGGAGAAATTCTCCAAAATCCGGAATTTTCCGGAACGAATATCTCGAAATCCGGAAATTTTTGGGAAATTTCGATTCCAGTTTCGAAATCAGCGTGGTCGAATTACCCTATGACCAACTTTTGAGTGAAATCAGAGACAAAAAATTTTTCGACTCAAAATCCGGATTTTCATGAATTCCCGGATTTTCAGTTTTTCGGACATAACTTTCGCTAGACGCATTTTCGGAAAATGTCGCAAGAAGGAAAGTTGCTCAGCTCGACGAGCTCTTTCATTTGAGTACCATATGGACCACTTTTGGAGAAATTTTTTAAAATCCGGAATTTTCCGGGTCCAATATCTCGAAATCCGTAAAATTTCCGGAAATTTCGATTTCAGTTTCGAAATCAGCGTGGTCGAGTTACCCTATGACCAACTTTTGAGCGAAATCGGAGACAAAAAATTTTTGACCAAATTTTGGATTTTGAAATTTCGCCTTGGTCCCCCCTTACCAACCGAAAAATTCCGGGATTCGCCATTCCCGGAATCCGGAAGGTATCGGAGCCATCTTGCTTCCCGGAGATGTCCCAGTCAAGGGCTTCAAAATAAGGTATCAACCACCCCTGTACCCCTTCCCAATCTCGAGATCTAGGGGGGGGACAGACGGATAATAATAATAATAATAATAAGCACAGACCAATAACAAAGTGTTGCCCATTCCTTTGGAAAAGTGGGCAACACAATAACTAGCAAAGTGGCGAGAATGGGTTGCCGCGGCATTTTCCCATTGGGGTGACGGATTTTTCCAGACGTCTACAACTTTGCCCATGTATACAATTTCATGCAACAACAATTGAACAAAATAGTAATGTGACTGTATATGGAACTAGAAAGAAACACAGCTCAATTTATCGAAAAGGAAATTTTCTCATTCTCAAGTATAAGAAAGATGACAAGAGGTTTTTACCTATTTGACAGACTACATTAGCACAAAATATTGAAATTAACGATATATCGCACCACATATTCTGAGATGTTTTAGTAACAGATGCTAATGTAGTCCGGCCAGAGCCCCGTCAGCGAAATCCGAACATACCACGAGAAGGTGGGGTTGACTTGATTCGCAAAGTTTTTCCTTTACGAACCCTTATGCGACCACGGTGTGTGGCCAGGAGTGTATGGAAATCTGCACCTACCAGATAACCACGAACTCCCTCCGTTCTCCTTTACAGTTTTTACATATACAGTCACATTACCATTACACAGTGTTACAGAAAGAATACAATATTTCAGGAAGATTAGATGTCTATTCATGCTGTATATTTCAGCACTTTCTCGCCTTCATATTAAATTTTCTCAAATCTTTTCAAGTACTTACGTATCAGAGTCACCTCCACTGGATCAGTAAGGGATGGACACTGGTACAATTTAAGAAAATCTACGTACGTATATTCTACTAAACAAATTCAAGAAATAGATTCTAGTACAATTTAATGCTACAAAACGGACACACGCATGCTTTCGTTAAAAATTATATTGGGAAAGGAATTGCTACGTTGAACACCTCATTCAAGCATCGATTCAAATGGCATCGACACAAACTATCAAACATTATCAGATCATCATATCTGAATACTGAACTTTACACGTGTTCATGAAAGACTGAACTGCATCAGTAACAGTCTAACAGATCATAAACATGTTCAATGACCTCGACAATAGAAAAGATTGATAAGCAATTAGAAATTAGTATTTTCCAACGGAAATTGCTATGATGTACAGTATTTTAAGATGATGCGAAATTGACTTAGAATGCCTAAGATGTCATAAATTATGCAGACATAATTTTGACTATGCAATTCAACAGCTCCATCGTGATAACAGTGAACCATCCTTCTATTTTTAAAATTAGTGACATCCTCAAATAAACTAGACAATACCTAAAAGACATTAATGATAAGCACAACATTTGAGCACTGAATTCCTGACAGCTGAACTGAATCAGTAACAGCTTTCAATCTTTCAAATTAGAAATTATGATTTAACAAAGCAGATACATATATATAACAACAGACAGTACACAATACATACACAGTAAGTACAACAATTCCGATTACTAAGTATTCATACACAGTAATACAGTCAACATTACAACAATACACTTATATACATTTTACAGTTCTACGTACATTTCTTACTTTTCTTTTTTTCATTTTTTTCTTTTTTTCTTTTTTTTCATTTTTCATTTTTTTCATTTTTTCATTTTTTTCATTTTTTTCATTTTTTCATTTTTTCATTTTTTTCATTTTTTTCATTTTTTTCTTTTTTTTCTTTTTCCAATTTTTCTTTTTATCTACATTTTACTATATACATATAAACTACGTACACAGGCATACTACAAAATAAACAACAACAATACTAACAAAACTCGTATCAGGTTTCAAATACAGTAGCTACTACACAATGACGATGTACTATATAACATACACAATAGCGGAAACAATAACTGTACTCAGGGCGGCAACAGTCGAATACCTGAAACCTGCACGACATTCGTAACAGGAATCAGACATATGGATCAAGGAAAAGGAATGTATTCACATTGGTGGCAGTGTCCTATAGTGTTAACCCGGTTCCAAAGGCACAATCATTTGAGAATTTCATACTAGTCACCGATCTTTTCGAAAAAGACCAGATATGCATTGACTAGGGTAGGGTCAGGGCGATCAGCGACGGTCTTCACAATTTCATCGCTAATAAGAAGCCAATTACTGCCACGGGGGACCCAGCATTCATAGTGACCTGAAGAAATCGTCTCTCCGTGGTGATTAACAATGCCAACACACTTGTAGGCAGTATTGCCAATCACCATAATGTTATGATGGAAATTGGAAAAGGAAATGTCTTGCCGTTCCAGGACACGACGGCCGTGGCTATCGGTTCCCGTCATCTGAAACAGCATAATTCGGACAACCAGAACTTGGGGAAGGTGCTGAATTTCCGACCAGATATAGCTTCGATGTCGACCACCACATCGACCACAGTGAAGATCCAGGTCAGAAAGGGTGGCCCTGCCCTGGCATAAATTGTCCAGGGCTTCAGCAAAGTCAATCTCGCCAGCAGGGACTTTACAATCGATGGTATAATCAGTGATAGGAGCCCCAGCTCTCACTGTTTGACAATCGTCACAGCGAATGTATCTACCATTCTGGGACAAGAAAAGTTCCTGCACAGAATTGCTACAGCCGTCAAGCATAGAGTGTAGGAATAGCGAAGCGTCCTGTTGTTGGTTGGCCACATATTCTTCGTCCACAAGACGACGCAAGGGAATGCTGGATTCGTGGACAGGACCTGGCTTTTTGGCACTGGAAAAATATTGGCCAAGAACCTTTTCAGTGGGGTTCCTGGAGCGGAGACTAACCAATCGCTCCAAGGACTTCAGACTAATCAGGGACTGGATAAGAGAATTGGCATAGCAACAATTCTCCCCTCTATTGTGCAGAAGCAGTCCAGAATGTCTGAAGATGGCTCTGGGTACCACTGCAGTCGTTTCACCACGAACGCCCGTTATTGATGGTCCCGCAGGTTCAGGGATAGTCCGCTTCTCAGGTTCCTTGCCCCTTCCTTTCCGTGTTGTGGAGGTAACACGTTTCCCTCTGGGTTTTGGACGGGTTAACTGCTTTTCCACAGGAACCGTCAGGGGCACACCAGTGGATGTCTCCGGTACAGGCGGGGCGACGGACCGGACATAGGCAGACTTTACATTTCCAGTCGATCTCTGCCATTCAATCACCTGCTGTCGTGAAACAGCAACAGCACTGGGCCCAGGAGCTTCCTTCTGCTCAGAGCCAACAGCAGCAAAGATAGCTTCATGGTCGGAATAGTGAGTGGATACAACACCACCAAAGCAGTGTTCAAAGTTGCACCATATGTGATCCAAAGCGTTCCCCAGATTGGTGGTGACCCTCTGAAGAACACAATGGAAATGGCGGGCAACCATCCATTGTTCCAACCTCTCTGATTCTCCACTTCGGTGGATGAGATCCACATTGAAGTCGCCCATGATAACAATGTCCCCAAGGCCTTGCCGAACTGCGTCCAGCTGATCGAAGAGTTCCGTTAGGGACGTGCTGGGGCTTCTGTAGATGGCCAATAAATGAAAGGATCGGCCAGAGACTACCTTCACCCGAACAGCCTCGATCTTCAGGTCCCGGTTGCCAAACATCTCCACCGATGTGGCAACATTGCTGTCGTAATAGGCTGCGATAGTTCTATGTCCCGGTGCCAAAGAACTGATGAGAGGACCCCGTAAGTTCTCTCTCAATGATAGGCGGTATCTGTCTGCATCCAAAGGGCGCAACCTTGACTCTGCAAAAGTCAGTACAGATCCCATCTTGAACCGCCTATCTGAATCAATTTGGCCCACGTATTTGGAAAGGCTGGCTACATTTTGGTACAGGACCACCTCACCACCTTCCACCAAATCAATTTCCTCAGTTAAGGAAAATTGACAGTCAGGGGATCGCAAACGGGCCATTTCAGCAGCAACAGTTTTGCTGGTCTTGATCTTCTTCCTGCTGAAATTGATCAGATAAAGGCCCTCCAGGGACGTCACACGAGAGAGGGCCACGTAGGTACCATTTGGAAATACTGACCCACCAGAAAAGTCCACCACTACGGACTGATAGGTGTTTCCCTGGCTTCGGTGGATGGTTTTCCCTTCGGCTGGACGAAGAGGAAACTGGTACCGACGAATTTCAGTAGACCGAAGACTGAATGTTCTCTCGCATCGGTCAATAGGGGTCCAAGAAGGATCGGCAAAGGTGCCATAGTCGTCAATGACACCCTTTCCTGGCAGCACCGACCCAAGATAGTCCTTGAAATATAGTTTGTTCTGCACCCTGCATTGGCTGCCGACTCTTGGGTGCAGAAACTTGACCCAGATCACGGTCTTGTTGTTGGAAAAGGCCTGGATGATGCCACCAGAACCGTTGACCAAGCCATCTTCCACGTCCAAGTTAGCAACTATTTCCACACGCATGCCCAAGCACACGTGCAGAACGGAATAGATGCCACCGGACTTTTCTGGGCTAAGCAGAGCAGCTATCTCCAATATTCGTGACCTGACTCCTTGTTGGTCTGATGACGCTGGGGCTCGTTTGGCTTTTCGAACCTAAAACAAAAATATTATATACTTAATTAGATGAACATACAATAAACATCCAAACAAGCTAGTATTTCATACCTTTGACATGTTTATCATTCAATTTAACAAGTATGCATTTCGGTTTAGTAACAGTCACAACTCTTACTGTTGGCTAGAGAGTGTGAGGTGTTACATTAAACCTGACACTGGCTTCACAATGACATTTACATCAAACAAATACCACAACTATTTCCAAGATCCATATACTGGAATCGCATGTACAATTCTTAACTACCAATGAAAATTCTCATCACAAATCAGCTTTCATATTGAATCAAAACTTTTCCATTCCAAAACTTCTGTTGAAACAAATTTTGATCAAACAACATTTACCAGTTAAATTTTAGGTTTTCTATAGTCAGACAAATTCCTATCATACATAAAACAAACGTATATATAACGTAAACAACGATCCTCACCATAGTGTCAGAAGCCAGGCTATCAATGGCCTTGTTCTCCAGTTTCTCCAGCTTCGACTCATCGTACGCCTTCATATTGCATCGCTGGACCTCATCGTTGGTGACAAACAGCTGGACAGGACGGTCTTCAATATCCAGCTTCGCAATCATTCGATCGACTTCATCTCTCGTCATGTTTCGAGAGCAAAGGATCTGCTCATCCGATGGAGAGATGTAGTCAGCGCCAAACCGAACCCGATTTAGCAGTTCGGCAAATTCTCCATCCTTTTGCCGCATGATCTGGTCCAGCTCCACGCATTCCACCTGATCCTTCCAAACGTTGGAAATGAAGGCTGTATATTGAGCCCTCATATCCACCCAGAGTGGAATGTCCATGACAGGGGGCAACTGATAGGGATCTCCAATGAAAATCATATGGAGACCCCCAAATGGGACACCAATCACCCCCATGATGGCCTCTAGGCGACGCATGATGTGAGGAAGGAAATTCCCGCCTACCATGGAGAATTCATCGATGATGGCAGCTTTCAGGCCATGATAGGCATTGCGCAGAGTCTGCAGGTGTTTCGGATCTAACCCGCGGTACTCTCCAGGGCTGTTCCGCTTTGCAGGGATGGCCAATCCATTATGGATGGTGACGCCTTCTGCCAAAAAGGCAGCCATTCCAGTATAGGCCATAACAAGGACGGGATTGATGTTGGCGTCCTTGGACATCTTCCGACAAACGGTGTCTATGCCCTTGCGCAAGCAACGAGCCAGAACCGTCTTTCCAACGCCGCCAGGGCCAACGATTGCAACACAGACCCTTTCATTCTTCTTTACTCGCATTAGAATGTTTTCGAAGATGGCACGCTGCTTCAGGTTCAGGGTTGGAACAGTCTTCAAATACTCATCTTCTGTCATTCCTCCATGGACAGCATCAGTTGTCACCTGTTCCAGTTCCCTGAAACCACCATCCGTGCCAATATCATATTCCAAGGATTCGGTTTCAAATCCTTGGGATGACGCCAACTGACGCTCCCGTTCAGCGTCAATGCGGTCCTGGTCTGCTTCCTGTTGCATGGTCCCTCCGATATCCATGCGGACGAAGTCTTCGTTCTCCAGATTTTGAGCGTGCTCAATTGCAGCGTCAAATTGAGCATCGTCTAGTCTGTAGAGATCCATGATATCTTGGATCTGTTCCTGAATGGCCTTGAAATGATCTTCATATGAATCATACAGACCAATTAGATCGTTGTCTTCGTCACGGAATGGAAGGAACAACATCAACCGCTCTCGATAGTACAGTTCACGATCGATTTCCTCCTTGAATCGGACGCATCTCAGAATTTTGGGCTTGCGTCGCCGTTTCATGATGCCCAGCCGAGGAATCTCAAATTCGTCAGGGAATTCCTCGTGAGAGGGGACACCATCATCAACCTGATCTTCCAGTGGCTCATCCTCCACATCTTCATCCTCATTGATTTGCAGCTGTTCCCTTTCTGTTGGCGCTCCTCTCTTCCGCTTTGTGAACGGCTCATATTCGTATTCGGTGGCAAATATGGCAAGGCACATATGCTCAACCTGTCGGGAGCGTAGACTGTACCGCTTCACCATATTCATCACTTCAATGTCTGTTGAAGTTGGATTTTTCTGCATCAACTGAAGCAATTCTTCCGGATCCTTGAGCATTACGGTTCGCCGTTCTGGAGGGGACGTGTTGACGAAAATGACATCCCGACTGCAATCCACCAGCTTCAGCTGAAGAACGAGGTAGCCACTTTCCATTTTGCAAATCTCCGATGACTTCAAGAACGCATTTCCCAACAGCTGCATTTGCCGCTTCAAATCCACATTCCCATCGTGAATTTCTCTTCGAACGGACGACAACAGTTGGCTGACAGCATAATTGTACTTCATGATGTAGCTGATGATGTACTCTGCTACGGCAAATTCGTCCAGTGGAATTTGGATGTCCATATTGGCCCTCCAATGTTTCCCAATTTTCGGATTATACGCATTGATGCGTATATCACAAAGGTCTCGTCTGAGGAAATACTTCCGTGAATTGAAGCTTGACCGAACGCACATGATGTATCGGTCCAAATCAATTTCCAAATATTGGAGAAGATCATCGAATGACTTCAGCTTCTGGATCTCAGCTACTTCATCTGGATCTGTCTGTCTGATTTCACGCCGTTCCCCGGCATGGATACGGAGAATTCTCTTCAATTCGGAATGAAGAGTTCGAAGTTCCTTGAGATCGGCCTTGGGAACGGACTTCGGATAATACGTAGAAAGAGGGTGTCTGCTCTGCTGCTGGCTAGCTCTATCAGGATCTTGCTGTGACGCAGACCGGACTAGACTGTCAATGGTCTGCTCACACAGGTCATCAGCTTCAGCCTGTTCAGAAACACTAGCAGCGCAGAGTGGTTCCAATATGAAGGTGGACGGCATCGGTTCGATGGGATAACCAAACCGGCAGGTTGAACCCTTCTCACCGTATTTTTCACACGTGGCCTTGTGAGTGTGAACCTGAACAGTAACGTCAAAATCGGGATCACAATGACTGTCGCAGGCACAGGAGATGTTCTGATCAATGTAGTCTGCAATTTCGTCGACGGTAGCGCAATCGAAATCAGGGGCTCCTTCACACCAGAAAAGTCCATGCGTGTGCACTTGACCCCTGGTCTGAAACTCGTTTCGAATGAAAAAGTCCTTCAACTGGCCGATTGGACTGTCCGGATGCCTCAGCGTTTTTTTGATGAAGGTCTGCAGTAAGCGGTCATAGTACCGAGCAATGAACACGCTGCCTTCATTCTGCAGTCGACACATCTCTTCGAAGGGAATCCTGGACACATCATCTTCCTGGATAGTTTCATTGTCCAACTCCGCCTTCAGCATCACTATGAGCTCTGTCCACCGACTCTCTGCAACAGACAGAGTCATGAACAACGAAGGTCCACGAAGCTGTCTGATCATGGCAAACAGATCTTTCTTCTTGGCGTCCTGCCAACCTGGACTACCGCGGACATTTCTGGTGAAGTTGAAAGCTTCGTTTTTCCTTGCCAGTTCCTCCACCACTCTTCCTTGAATGATGTCGCTTACTGTATATTTCACTGCAGCCTCCCTTTCCGTTGCGTCTTCATCCAAATCGACATGCCACTATGGACGCGTTCCACCTGCAGTTTCTTACACAGTAAAAAGATATAGTCATCGCAAAGAATGCAGCGTGGATCTTCCAT
>JASAND010013021.1:0-67752 GCA_030248195.1 Trissonchulus latispiculum
AAATTTGATGTCCTACCGTTGGAAGCTTTTTCTTCATTGCTACAGCAATTGGTTATTTGGGTCCTCCGGGAAACCGGGTTGAAAGCGGCTCATCATGTAACGCGATGCGGACTGTACGTATGTACATGGTCCGTACTGGCAGGGAGGTGCTTGCTTGTTTTCAGCTACTGACCTGTTATGTGTGGTTTTGTGGGAATAAAAATGTCTAACCACTCGAGTACTTTGGACCACCTTCTTTTTCGTGAAATTCTCTTGATTTTTTCTAAGATGCTTTTGCTTTCCGTGTTTCACTTTTCTGCTACGACAAACCATTACCTGAATTTTCTAAATTCTTGCGAATGTTTTCTAGGGTCTCCTGGAGGGTACTCGAGGACTTGTTGTATCTCGTATTCTTTCAAATTCCTTTACCCTTTTTATCTTTTTACTTTCACCTTTCTACTCAAATGTAACGGTCATTCTGCTTAGGCGATAGTACTGGAGGTATTCCACTGTGTCGTACCACGGCGGGTCCGTGGTTGCTCGTCGCCTGTGTCTGGCTTATGGCCGGGCAAGGGTGGGCGGTCAACCCCGGACCGGCGTTATAGACCCCGTAGCTTAATTTTTCGCTTTCTTTGATTTCGGCGCAGTCTGCGGTCGCTGGTTGTCTGGATACTCTCCGGGCTGCAGTAGCCGTAGGCTTGCGTTTCCCCTTCCCTAAATTAATCGGGCCTTTAGGATGTACTGTATGGCCTACGTGCATTATTTTGTGACTGTGGCATACGTGCCTTATATAATGATGCTTTTGTTTACTGTAGGCCCTTGTGCCGTATGTTAATCCCCATATATATGCCGTATTTACTCTTTTTTGTTTGTTTGTTGTTTACTGTAACATATTTCCCCTTCCCTCCCCCCCCAGTCCCTCCATGGCGGCGAGTTCCCGTTTCTGATGCTATATATATGCTGTCTGAAATTGTGTGCCCTTATGTTTTATGCTTGTGTAGGACCCGGAGGATTCCGTGGTTGGCGAAAGGCCTGGTTAGTCTGTTGGCCCGGTTACTGGTGATGGTGGGCCTGGTTCGTCTGTTGGCCGGTGATTGGCTTGGGGCTGGAGCGGCTTGCGCCGTGGGGCGCCCGCTCCCCTTCCGGAGGTCGGTCCGTTGGTTGCTGTAGGGTTCCCCCCGTCGGCGTGGTTCTTGGCGGCCTCCCTGGCCTGGTATCTTTGAACTTTGATAACTTTTATTACATCAGTCTGTTTGTGTGATTATGTGCATTCCGGTTCCCCCTACTCGCTCGCTCCCCCTCCCCCTTTCCCATTTTTTTCTAACTTGTGTTGTGTTTGTTTTCATTCCATTTTTCTGCTTTATTTGTCTGATAGCTTTAACAAGTTGGGGGGGAAATACGTTTCGGGTTACATGTTATGGGGTTTTCGTTTGATGCTTACCTTTCTCATTTTACTGATGCTTTAAATTTTTACCTCTACTTTCGTAGTTTTGAGATTCTTTCAAAGAAAGGGTGCTCCCTAGTTCGGCTTGTCCGTCCTATACTATGTCGTATATTAATCTCTTTTCTCATTGTTTTGTTTTCTTTTATTCTTGTTTATTGTACCGCGGGTTTACATGCATAATTTTGTACTGCCATTTACACCTGCCAGTTTTGCCATTTTTGTCGGTGCAGCTACAATTCCATGTGTGCTTTATTTTTATGCAGCTTTATAACGGCATTTAATCAGATTCGTACATAATATGCTTACTCCGGGGGAGGCTTCCCTGGACTGGATACGCGTCTGTTTCGCTCTTTTCGCGTAATTTCTCATAAATTTCTATAAATGTTCCGTTGGAATAGCCTTAGTATTTGGTCGGCATTTATTCAGATTCGTATAATATGTCTACTCCGGTGGAGGCTCTCCCGGAGTCTTCACAATCTATTGTTGCTATATGGTCGACTTGTCCGGAGCGCTGTGTAATTGTATGAAATCTTTCCCGGAGTTCTATAAAACCATGTAAAACCCTTTCTCGGAGGAGTTTTTTAGGATAGTTAAGTCCCACCGGAGTACAAATTTTCATCGTTTTTACGTTTCTAGGTGTCACTTCTGTCTTTCTACTACTTGTTGTGCTAAATTTTGCCCAGTATAGTGTCTATTGTAGCTAGTTTTTCCCTTGTTCACTCTGATGTATATCTTTGAGGTGCAGAAGTATTTTCTATGTTTTTGTACTTGTTGTCTTGCTCCGGTAGTAAGTATTTTGTAGGTTATTTCCGAATTTTTGGTTTGTTGTATGCAATTCCGGAGTGTTGTATATTGAGTATTTTGTAAATGTACATGTTGGTCCGACATGTACGTGTCTTCCGGAGTGGGTTCAAAATTGGGGTGGGGTCTCCCGGAGTGCCCTTCTCTTTTGTTTCGTGTGATCCTGCCGTGGCTTAAGGGTGTCCCAAGCCGTATTTCGTTTATGTGTAGTCGGTGTATTCCGTGTATATGTTAGTACGTGTCCCGGTATGTTCCGGAGTATCTTTATCTGTGTCTCGGAATCCCCTATGTGTATGTGTTTGTGTGGGGCCCGAGTAGTGTCCCCGGGAATCCGGACTCGAGGGATACGCAAATTTTTATCTTTTGCCGTTGTCTTCCTAAAACGCGTTTTATCTAATACTAGTAGCTAGGGTACGTAAGTTAATTCTGTTTTATTACTAATCCTTGAGCCCTTGGCCGCGGCGAGGGCGCGCGTTTCAAAAGAGGGGGTAATCTGTGAAGTATTTTCCGAAATTCCCTTTGATTTTCACTTAAATTCATCTAAAATGTAGCGCTATCTTTACAAACGATAAACGTAAATTGTACTCTCGTGTAGGAACCTCGGTTCCTTAGCTAATTTTCACTATTCCAATTCGAGCGCTCAAAAGTCAGTCTTATCAAAGTTGGGACGCTGAGAGGTCGGGTCTTGTTTTGTCTTTCCGACATTTGGGTGGAGTAACCTCTCAATTCTATTTTTGGGGGACCCAATTTTATTGACAATTTTTGGAATCTTTTGTTTGCTGCTTTCACTGTAGTGGCTATTGGTTGTTATCGTTACCGATTGGTAAAAGGTTTGTTATATTATGTAATTTCCAATTTTGTATTTTGGCATAAATTTGGTTAAAGAAAAGTAAACTCGCGGTACTTTTTAGATTGCCGTCGACTTTTGCAGTAGGTTAGGGTAAGCGGATTTGGATTATTCGGACATACGCACACTCACGGACCTTCAACCTTCAGCCTATTTAATAATTTAATTACTGCAACAAGCGTAATTTCTACATAGGTTTTGATATCCGCCATATTTTGCAAATGCTGACGATGCTGAGCTCTAGTTACTACCGGAATGATTTGAGCGCGTAGTTCAGCAAATTGATCAAAAATGTTATCCCAGTTTTCTCTATGCCTTAGCAAACGTTCTTGCGCAGAATTATCGATTGTCGAAATTTTTCGCAAAAACTGGAAAAAGTCGTCCAAAAATGAGAAAAATCGTCGCAAAATATCAGAAAACGCTCGTACAATTTATCTACGCCTTTAGTTAAGGTCGTAGATGGTATTCCAAAACAAAACTTCCAAAAATCTGCTCAAAAGATGAAATGATCAAAAGTCAACTATTGGGTCACAACAAAAAAATGTCAAATCTAGGGAAAAATCACTGGAAATATGGTGAAATCGTGGCAAAAGGCTCAACAGACGATTCTACGGCTTGTGTTACCGTCGTTCCAACCAAAAATCCGAAAATTAGGAGTTATCAGAAAAAACACACAAGGGGGGCACGCCGACAAGAAAAGTAAAAATCAAAAATTCCAGCAAAAATATGGAAAATCTGGGCAAAGCCTAGCAATTCTAGCGTGGTTATGCTCTACGTTCGTGAATTTAACCGTAGATTTGGACAAAATTAGTCTAATCGTTCAAAAGTAAAAATCAACTATAATGGGGTCAAAGACCAAAAATTGAAAAATCGGTTGATTTGGGTCAAAAACACAAAAAATCTAGGAATCCTCGGAATTTGCAGCTAGGGTACGTTCTACGACCGTAGTTTTAGTCGTAGAGGTGCTCAAAACCAACAAAAACACTCAAAATGAAAAAATCACTAGGGGGGGCACTGCGACTAAAAATGTGAAAAATTGAAAAATCGGTGCCAAAATGGAAAATTTTCCAAAATTTTGGAGAAAATCCGGTATTTTTATGCTCAGAAACGAGTGGAGCACCTACTGAAACCTATAGGGGGTCCAAATACCAAATTCCAAAAATTAACCCAATAAATGGCTATGTTCGAATCTCAAAAAAAATTTTGACAGGGGGGTTTTTAGAAAATTGGTCATTTTCCGGAAATTCTTTGAATTATAGGTCTAGCGTGATGGCGTTGATGTTATTCAATCGTTATTAGCCCTTGAAACTAGAAAAATCGGCCAAAAATTAAATTTTTCGTCGATTTTTGGGTCAAAACTGGCGATTTTGGGTCAAAATCGATTTTTACCTTTTTTGAACCGAAATCGAAATTTTGATAGGGGGCACGTTTGTCACAGCTTGTTTATGACCTAATAGTGCTAAGATGACTAAAAATCGGTATCCAAAAAGCTTTTACAGAAAAATCTAGCTCTTCGAAAATTCGATTTTTACATACGCAATCGACAGTTCAAAATCAAAATGGGGGTCCTAGAAAAAATTCTGTCGATTTAAATTTTGAAAATTCCTACGGTGGGGGTACAGAAAAACACGGAGAATTCATTTCTGACCACTATAGAAAATTTCAGAGGGGGGTCCAGTTTTTGGACTCAAAAAAATTTTTGAAAATGGGGTCCTTAGGGGTGGACCAAAAATATCCCTAAACTAAAAATATCAAACTAGCGCGTTAATACAGCGTAGGGGGGCCTATATTAAGGCAATTTAACTGAAAATTTAAAAAATTTGAACGGGGGGGAACCTGAAATTCACGATTTAGAAACCTACATTTATAATTATAATATGGCTTTTATAGCAGCCCTGGGAGTCAACCAGGTAGGCGTTGCTGCTTAAAATATAATTAATTTAATTTATAAAATTACCTAGCCTATAGTTTGGGTGGTGTCGTGTTCACCAAAAAGTGAACCCTTCACCTCTCAACTCAAATCTCCTCCAAATTCTGATGTGAAATCCGGAGCCCAAGGGGGGTGGGGGGGTGGCTAAAATTTCCCCAAAAACGGCTCAAAAAATTCGTAGAGTGTCCCCAAAGCCTTCCCAATGGATTTCCGGAGGGGGGGAGTCGGTCCCCAAAATTTTCTGGGGGGGATCAGTCAGTAGTGAAGTCGGGGAGCTCCCCCGACCACGGTTTCCAAGGCAAAATCGGAATAGCTATGTACTAGCTTGCTCATCTCAATAATTTGAAAAATTAAAAGCAAGGACTAAACTCAATAAAAACTAATGAAAACTAATCAAAACTAATTATTTACATGAAAAATAAATAAGAAAAATAAAAAATTTCAAAATTTCGCAAAGTTGCAAAAATTTGAAAATTCGAAAAACTGTTCACGGTCGCCATATGTTAAACCTAAGCTAACTGTCTGGGACTTAACCTAGGTCTAGGAGGCGGTGCGACTGCAGGTTACCAGACCGGGCCTGTTCCAATAAACTACCAAAGTTCTATCAAAGTTACCTCAGTTGAAATGTCATCCAATCCCCAAAAAGTAACCAACTAGAAGACGTAGTGTCGTAACAATGAATTTAATGGGGAGGAAACATGTAAAATTACCGACCAGTTCGAATCGCAAAATACACAACCACTGATTCATAGGATCAGATCAAAGCTGATCAAAGTAGCTAACAGACTAAAGACTACACAAACAGCAACCATCAATTTTAGTGTTTGTTTCTAAGATTAAGTTGCAACCCTTGTTTTTAGTTGATTCTCAACACATCGGTTATATCATTCGATACCTCCATCAAATAGCTGGGGACGATTTTTTATTTATTGTGAAATAGCTGTTCGTTATAGAGAAATAAGCTGAAATGTTTGCGTAACCTGTATTTTGCCTACTTTTTACAAATTTGTCAAGCGATTACTTTAGCTAGAAAGCAGTAATCGGGGCAAATAAAAAACATCCCTGGGTATATTTGTGCACAACATATCCAGTGAGTAGTTGAAGCATATAGGTCCAAATTTACACAAAAGGAAACCACCACCGTAAGGTGGTTGCTTCAAACAAAAGAACCGTCCGGTCGTTTGGAACGATGGGCGCTTGTATTGCAAGAGTTTGCCAACTTGTTGACAATTGTTCTTCGACCTGGATCTAGTCAGAAACATGTCGATGCATTATCACGGTTGTAAATCTAAATCAAGTATGCCGACCAATTTTATAAATCTTGTAGGATTAACAACTCAAAGACTCTGAACTTGCTGCCTTTGCGGAATGTCTTCAAAACAAAAGTCTTCCTTCTGATCCAAAGCAAGCAGCTTACTTCAAGCGTTTTGCTGATCAGTACATAATACAAAATCGTCTCTCGTATCGGAAAATTTTGAAAAAGGTTCATGGAATTTTTCAGTTAGTCGTCCCCAGCAATCTGCAAAATGACATTTTGAAGATGTTCAGTTTGAGCTGAAACTGAATAAATTTAGACCTGAATGCGAAATATTTACGGAGGATGAAACGGATAATAATTGAGAGAGAAACTAAAAGTGACATGAAGCTACAATTATTGCATTTGAAATCGAAGCTGAAACTACATAGAATAAATTTAGAGCCTAAACTGGAAACGGCAAATTCGGCAAAGGTGAGACAAACTTCAGCTTCTCCTGTTCCCGGATAAGATAAGATATTCATGAATGTCGAGTTGGCTATTAGTTTTAAGTGTGGTCGGCTAAATAAATGGAGCTTCGGATGTGATTGGTTTATAGAGATGCCAAGGGCTAAGATGTTGGCTCAGACAGTGACCAACTATGTCGGAGTTGGTCTAAATGGTGGCCAAGAATTTATGTGTGTTGGTTTAAGGTGGTAATTTCCTTTGGTCACATAAAGTTTGCACCATTACTCATTCATTACTTGGAGTTAAGAAGCCATTTTTATATCAAAATGCAGCTTGACATTTTCTCTTTTTAATGCATACGATGAAACTAATGTTACCTTTCTAAAATAGTCTTAACTCATTTTAGAAGAAGTATAATTTTCCAGAATTTTTGCAGACTCAAGTACATTTTTTCGCGAGACATCTGTTAAACCTAAGCTAACTGTCTGGGACTTAACCTAGGTCTAGGAGGCGGTGCGACTGCAGGTTACCAGACCGGGCCTGTTCCAATAAACTACCAAAGTTCTATCAAAGTTACCTCAGTTGAAATGTCAGCCAATCCCCAAAAAGTAACCAACTAGAAGACGTAATGGCGTAACAATGAATTTAATGGGGAGGAAACATGTAAAATTACCGACCAGTTCGAATCGCAAAATACACAACCACTGATTCATAGGATCAGATCAAAGCTGATCAAAGTAGCTAACAGACTAAAGACTACACAAACAGCAACCATCAATTTTAGTGTTTGTTTCTAAGATTAAGTTGCAACCCTTGTTTTTAGTTGATTCTCAACACATCGGTTATATCATTCGATACCTCCATCAAATAGCTGGGGACGATTTTTTATTTATTGTGAAATAGCTGTTCGTTATAGAGAAATAAGCTGAAATGTTTGCGTAACCTGTATTTTGCCTACTTTTTCCAAATTTGTCAAGCGATTACTTTAGCTAGAAAGCAGTAATCGGGGCAACTAAAAAACATCCTTGGGTATATTTGTGCACAACACATCCAGTGAGTAGCAGCCCTCCAGCTTGCATGGTGAGTGCTCCACAATCTTTGAAAAAATTGGTCGTGTTTTTGTAAAAACTACATTTTTTAGGATAGCAGCCTACGGGATAGCTGTTGGAAGATGATCAGGTGTGGGATAATTTGCCCCTATGAGACCTTCAGGTCGACACTCTTAGTTTGATTTTACGGCATGCATAGTTCAAGAAATGATGGATTATTTAATATCTGCAAAAATGACAAGTTTTCTACGCCAAAACTAGAAAATCAGCTATATCTCACGGTACAAAAAAGCTAGAACGTTGCTTTAAAAAGCAAAAATATGAAGCTCAGCGAGATCTTTCGAATGAATATAGTCATAGCTGTATAGCTGCTGCCAAACTTGCAGAAACTGGGGAAAACGGCCCTGACCCTGCTGTCAAAATGTCAAAATCGGAAAAAACTGCCCTGAACGGAGACGTTGAATTTTTATAATCGGGATTGCGCGGAGGGTGTTAAAATGCTAAAAGAACGTATTTTGGAAAGTTTCGTCAAAGTTCATCTTGATTTACGCCGCCAACCGACACTATGTGCCCAAAAGGGATCACCACCTTAAGTGGTGCCAAGTTGGCTTAGCGAACAGCAAGGAATACAAGAAATGAACCTGAAATTGACAGCGCTGACTGTCTTTGTTTTGTTTGCAATAATCAAGCCTACCAACCAAGCTTGGTCTGACGAAATGTGCGTTGGCTAAGAAATATATACAAGAAATGAACCTGAAATTGACAGCGCTGACTGGCTTTTTTTGAAATAATGAAGCCTACCAACCAACCTTGACTAACATACAATGAATAAAACGGCTACAGCAAATAAGATTCATAGTTAGACATTGATGACGACTGTAACCAATAGCCAAGCCAACCAACCAAGCTTGGCTTAATGTAAGAGGACTTGATCTAAAATAAGACAAGTCTGGTGTGTGCTTGGTTGGTTGGCTTGGCTATTGGCTTGCGCGGCCATCAACGTCAACAATGTAACGTTAGATCTTATTATGTGTATTGCCTCTTATTTATTGTATGCCTTAGTCAAGCTTGGTTGGTAGGCTTGATTATTGGAAAACAAGCACAAGCGAGTCAGAGACCACAAATCCCCTTACCCCCAACTCACGTTGACTTGGCTAATAATAGACCAGGTCTTCAAACTAAGCCAAGCTTGGTTGGTTGGCTTGGCTATTGGCTTGCGTGGCCATCAACGTCAATAATGTAACCATCGATATTATTAGGTGTATTCCCTCATATTTATTGTATGCCTTAGCCAAGCTTGGTTGGTAGGTTTGATTATTGGAAAACAAGCACAAGCGAGTCAGCGACCACAAATCCCCTTATCCCCAACTCACGTTGACTTGGCTAATAATAGACCAAGTCTTCAAACTAAGCCAAGCTTGGTTGGTTGGCTTGGCTATTGGCTTGCGTGGCTATCAACGTCAACAATGTAACCATCGATCTTATTAGGTGTATTCCCTCATATTTATTGTATGCCTTAGCCAAGCTTGGTTGGTAGGCTTGATTATTGGAAAACAAGCACAAGCGAGTCAGCGACCACAAATCCCCTTACCCCCAACTCACGTTGACTTGGCTAATAATAGACCAAGTCTTCAAACTAAGCCAAGCTTGGTTGGTTGGCTTCGCTATTGGCTTGCGGGGCCATCAACGTCAACAATCTAACCATCGATCTTATTATGTGTATTGCCTCTTATATATTTATTGTATGCCTTAGTCAAGTTTGGTTGGTAGGTTTGATTATTGGAAAACAAGCACAAGCGAGTCAGCGATCACAAATCCCCTTACCTCCAACTCGCGTTGACTTGGCTATTAATTGACCAAGTCTTCAAACTAAGCCAAGCTTGGTTGGTTGGCTTGGCTATTGGCTTGCGTGGCCATCAACGTCAACAATCTAACCATCGATCTTATTATGTGTATTGCCTCTTATATATTTATTGTATGCCTTAGTCAAGTTTGGTTGGTAGGCTTGATTATTGGAAAACAAGCACAAGCGAGTCAGCGACCACAAATCCCCTTACCCCCAACTCACGTTGACTTGGCTAATAATAGACCAAGTCTTCAAACTAAGCCAAGCTTGGTTGGTTGACTTGGCTATTGGCTTGCGGGGCTATCAACGTCAACAATCTAACCATCGATCTTATTATGTGTATTGCCTCTTATATATTTATTGTATGCCTTAGTCAAGACCTCCCTCAACTTAGCAGTCCCACTTTTTGAGTCAAAACTAATTGAGACAGTTAGCTTGTACCAAGGATTGAATGAGACGCTGTTTATTTTAATTGAGACAACGATTATTAATTCACAATCTTTAAAACATTTGTGGGACTGCTAAGTTGAGGTATGCAGTCCCACTTTTGAGTCATGCTTTTAAATTTTGTCAGCATTTCCGGTACAAACTATAATAAATGAGCCACGCGCTGATTTGCTCGAATATCGCAGTATTTTTTAGATAATTTAGAAATATCTCAAAATTTTGGATTTTTGGACAATCAATGTTCTTTGGCTAATCTTTGGCTTAATTATGAGTGGATGGGGGCTTCGGCTCCGAATAGTACACAGATGCATAGGTCGGCGGGGGCATAGGTGTAAGGCGGGAGGGGAGGGTAGCTATTTAGGTGGGTATTTTCTCTACCCCACCCCAGAAATTTTTAGCCGGGGGTAGCCGCGCCGAAGGCGCGAAAAACGGCCAAAATTGTGTATTCTTAGGGTTAATTTTGCAAAATTTTCAAAAATTTTGATTTTGATCGATCGATTCTACTGATCGATCAATCCATCGGATCGATCTTTCGATTCGATTTTTGAAATCAGCGTTCTCGATTTACCCTAGGGCAGGGTTTTTTTTTGGTTTTCGGATTTGCGTCAACCTTGCGTCCCGCTAAATTTAAGTTGCGTCCCGTTAAGAAATTTTGCGTCCAGGCGGAATTCTTGTTTTAGCGTGTTTTTAGTGCAAAAATTGCTTTATTTATACAAATTTCGATAATTCCTGCATTGTAACGCCATTGAAACTATGTAGAAAGTAGATGCTGCTTAACTGTAATGCACGATTACAAGATAGCTTGCAGAATATATGCAGATGCGCCCAAAACACACGGCGGGGGGGTCTGGGGGGCGGAGCCCCCCAGAAGTTGAAGAATTTTTTGAAATTATAGAATAATCCGCAGTGGAAATGTTTAAAAAGATTTTATTTGGCATCTGTTGCATCTAATGAATGCCTTGAGTAATTTTCGACATTATTGACACACATTGTGTCAGTTAAACTAATTAAGGTTTTAAAAATTTGTGAAATATTTAGGAATATCATTGAAAAGAAAGGTAGTAAACATTAAAACATACATTCGGTTTCGAAAACTGAGAACTACTGATCCTTGACAACAAACTTGCAAATGAGTACCGGGAGGTCTGGGGGGCGGAGCCCCCCAGAAGTTGGAGATTTTTTGAAATAGCGGATTAAATCCGTTGTGGAAATGTTTAAAAAGTTTAATTTGTCAACTGTTACATCTCTTCTCACTAAAGCTCCTAACGCTAATGCATTTTTGTGTTAATTGCATCTCTAAGTTTTTGAATAAGTCAGTATCAATAAAGAAAGAAGCGTGTATGCTTCGTGCTGCATTATTCAACGGCAAAACAGTGAAGCATTTGCAAATACTATTAACGCTAGTTACAATAAATTCATCGAGAAATCACGTACATAGGACGTATTTGAAAATGTATAGGCTGTATTTGAAAACGTATAGGATGTACTTGAAAATTTTAGAAAACTAGTAGTTTTGTATTATTTCAAATTGCCATTTGTGAATTTTTTGCGAAAACTATTTTTTGGAGGTACCAAAAAATTTGGATATTCTGCTTTTGCTACAGTTACAAATTTGTTAATTTCGAGGTTTTACTTTACTACTAATCTTGATCCTGCCTGACCTGTTGAATGAGAACAATATAAATGTTCACGATTTTGCATCTAGTAAGATCTATATATTTATTGAAGTGAAATTTACGAGTTCGAAAAGATCTGATATGGATGCCCGTGGACAACAACTTAGCAAATAACACTGAGTAACATTGAGGCATGACCTTGCACCTTGGCATTCCATAAAAAAGTTTGGAAACACCGGTGGTCTGGGGGCGGAGCCCCCAGGACCCGAAGAGATTTTTTGAAAAACGGGAAAAATTGGTACTGGAAACATTTAAAGTTTTTACTCTTACAAAAGTGAATTTTCTCCCCAAATAATGTTACGTCTAGCTTGCGTCCCGTTAAAATTTCATTGCGTCCAGATAAGAAACTTTGCGTCCAGACGCACATCTGGACGCAAAAAACCCTGAATGGAAGCATATAGCTAATTGATGGCGCCACAGATGGGAGGGCAAATAAAAGAAAGGGAACGGCTAAGAGAAGCTAGAGCAAGACAAGGAAAGCCGGAGCAAAATCTGGGGCTATAGTTATCATGATTACTAATAACCTAATATAGAAAGTTTCGTCAAACGCCCATAAGCGCTACAATTAGTAATCGTGGAGAAGGGCACCCAGCCAAAATTAGCGATTTTTTGAAATTCCAACATGAAGTCTATTTTTTCCGAACACTTTTCAGAAAATTCTCAGAATTTTAGTGGATATATTAACAAGAGATACCCGCAACCACCAGCGCGGGTAGCAAAATTTCTATTACCCGCGGGTACCCGTGACCCACTTCCAACTCTGCGGCCTACATCATGTTTAATGTTAAAGTTGTAGCTATAAATTTTGTACTCGGAACCGGGAGTTAGAACCGGTTTGAAAATTGGAACCGGCACCAACTCTAAGCTGAAGATGGGCACCTGAGGCCGGTCCTATCAAGCTCCTTAACTCTGGAACTATGTCGATAGCCCGGTGTCACGGTGCAAAACTTCCCCCCGTGCAAATCTTCCCCCCGGAAGATTTGCACCGGCGCAATTCTTCCCCCCGGAAGTTTTGCACCGGTGCAAATCTTCCCCCGGGGGGAAGATTTGCACCGGCAGAATTTCATAGTTATTAACAATAATAACTGCAAGCAAGGTCTTAGCTAAGCTCTGGCTTATAGTTTCGAAATTGTAAAATGCAGCCTAATCGAAACATAACTTGAAACAACGCGATGATGCTTCTTTAAGCTTTAGCTTTCACATTTGAGGGCAAATGGATTTTTTGACTGGTATGGTAGCTAAGCTAGCACAACTGTCATAACTGAATGTACATAGTTTATTTTATTTATATATGTATGTATTAGCTAACGTGCAAGTAGTTGTTTATGTTAAATATGTTAAATTATGTTACCATGAATACATACGTAATTATATACCCTCGTGCTATGATTAATCGTCTTGTTTACAATATAAGCCTCAATAATGTCCCTCCGTCTATTTCTGTTATCAGTACGTATATAATCTATATTTTGTATCAGTATTTAATCTGTTTTCTTATCTATTGTCCACAATATCATGTCCATTAATATAATGTAATGAGTCGTAACTAACTTGTTTATATATATATGTGTCTTATGCCTACTGCTTTAACTTATCTTCAGTTACTTATCTGCGTCCATAATTTACCGTTATCATTGTCATTAATCGCTAGCAATTGTGTATAAATACTGCTGTTATTCCTATCTTAGGCAGTCTGTGTTGTCCGTCGTTGAATAAAGTTGTGTTGTTAAGTCCAGTCTTATTAGGCTCTCTACCGTCTATACTAGACGAGGATTCCCACTTTTATACAGTGGACGTAAGGACTTACAGTCCAACAGCAAACTCACATACTGTGAAGACAGGCTCGAATTTACAGATTCGAAGCAGACATATATATCTACTACAGTACGTACGTACGTATAAAGCTGTCAATACCCTAGTGGCACTGACCACCTACGTAACAAAGGGTACACAACAGGAAAAGTATACATTATAGCAGTCGTCCGGTGACATTTTTGGAGGTTCCACCGAGATTGACCAAAACTAATTTGTACCCGACCTTGAACAGTGGACTCGGGAGAACAGGGCAGAGGTTCTGACAGAAGTACGACACAAGCTGTTGGATCCGAGCGAGTGTCTGAAAAGTTAGGTAAAACCCCTAAAACGGAAACCTCTGGTCTTACCGTATCCTCTAAAGGTTGCGGAGGCAAAGAAGCTCGTTCTACGCAAACAGACTCTTGTGATACCGCCACCGAGCGAAGCCTACAAGCATTACAGGCTTGTAAGGACATTTCTGAAACTGCTCAGCGCTGGATCGACGAAGCAAAGGAGAGACAAGACGAGTGGACAAAACGAGTCCATATACTAGTCAAAACGGAACCCACTGACTCTGACAGCTCAGACTTTTCTGGATTCTCTCAAGCGGACGTTGACAGTACTGCGGATCTTATAGATAACCTATATCCGAAACACACCCATTTCGATCCGACGATGGCCTTACCTGACCTATCTGGCCTACAGTCCGCCCTCCAGAGTTTACCTGCCCATTTGAAGCAGGCTGTGCAAGGAATGCACGGCGTCACCAGCCTATTAGGACTGAGATACTCCGGACAAGCACAAGAAAGCTGGAAGGATTTTATAGATTCCTTCGAAATTATCAGTGCAGCCAACGGCTGGACACCAGACGAAAAGGCTCGTATGCTCCCGGTCTGCCTACAAGACCAAACCAGGGATATATATGCAGCCATGGATGCGTCTACTAAGTCCAACTTCAGTCAACTCATAAAGACATTAAAGGAGTCACTTGAACCGGCAGAAATGGCCAGATTCCGAAGTGCCCAACTACATAAACGCACCCAACAGCTTCAAGAGCGAGTAGCTGATTTTGCAGCTAGCATCAAAAAGCTTGTGAAAGGTGGCTACCCCAATTTTAATCATAGCCATCAAGACAAATTGATGATGGAATTCTTCATCTCAGGATTGCTACCTCACTATGGTAGACTTGTGATGTCAAAAGAGCCATCGAACTTCGAAGAAGCCCTAAAGTATGCCAAACTGATAGAGGCTGGAGAGTATCTTACGGCAGGGCTGGGACCTGCAGGTACTCCTGCGACCGCGACTAAAGCCCAAACCCTGTACACCAGCTCCGATACAGAACTAACGGAACTGAAGAAATCCCTGAAAGCATTACAAGAACAGTTCCAACAATTTTCCCTAGACCAACAAAGACAGAACGGATACTTACAGGGAGCACTAGCTCACGGTTCAGCTAACCGCCCCTCACTGCCAACTGGCAGAAATAATCAGCGTCCACCGGAACGACCCTGGGCAACTAACGCCAGTGCTGTCTGCAATTACTGCAAACGCCCTGGACACTTCATTGCTCAATGTAGGAAGCGCCGTCAGGATCAAACCGACGCCAGAGGCTCCTACAACAGAAATTCATGGCGTGGCCAAAACTCGTCACGAAACCAGCAGCAACCTACCACGCCGACAGCACAGAATCGGAACAGCCGCGGCAGCAATGCTGTGGCCCGCCCAAATGCTGCCTATGCTGTATTGGGTAGCTCAGATAATACAGTCAGTGAGCCAGATATATCCGACTCATCAACAGGGCTAGAAGAACTACGAGAAACTATCAGAATGATCACGGATCAAAATCAACAACTGGCACAGCAACAATATCCAAATTTCGTCGGCAGCGTATCGGCAAATACAGCCAAGACGCTCCCACCACGCAAGGGAACTAATCAGAGACCTACCGCCAACAAAGCGGCTAAGGTTAGCTGTCATCGCAGCGAAGACAGCCAACCGTCTAACATTCTGCTACGAATGCTGTCAGACTTACGAATATGGTTACTTGCCCTTGTTCTATGTTGCATCTCAGTGCCAGCTGCTTCAGTCAAAAGTGTGGCTGAACTGTCCAGCGGCCCGATGATCTGCCAAACAGAACAAGGTCGGGCGCTGTGGAAGCTACCTGGACGCTTGTACTGTAATCCACGCGTCCCATCAGACTCTACAACGATTCACAAGGTTAAACTTGCTCTTTACAAGCGGAACTACGTTAAATATAAGTCGAAAGCTTGGAAATGCGCAATTGTTAAACAAACCGTAAAAACTTTCACCTACTTCTTTGAGACCTATCATTTGAAGGAAGAGGAGAAACACGACTTGCGCGTAACAGGTGCGGAATGCGAAGCGATGCGCCGATTTCACCAATGTGACGCTGGCCCTCTCATTCAAAAGGGTGGTTTGTGGCAAACTGACAACAAAGTGGATTACAAATATTCAGCCGGTGGGATGCATTGCTGTACATGGCATACGTATACTGCCACCAACTGTTTTATGTATGAAGCAAACGTTTACAAGAGGCACAGCAGTGACACTATGGAATCAACTGCGGGCTGGGTCGAGCACTGCGACTACCGCACCGGCGGATGTCAACTCCGTGACGGAAGTTACCTACTATGGCAACCAGACAGCAACGAAAAATGTGAATTCCTAGAGTGGCAAACACTCGACGGTGAAATGTGGGATACTAATTGGCTTGCCGATACAGATTTATTAGCACTCACTTTTACAACGGGCAAACATGGCCTCGACTGCGACGGCAACACTATCCATCTCACCGACCAAGGGATACCCGCACGCATAATCAAACCACGGACTCGAGAACGGCGGGACGTTCCTACAAATAATACGTATGCTGACAACCAAACAGGCTTCCAAAATTACCTACAAAATACTCAGTCTGTCACGGGATCTGAATTTAAACTTTGGGCAGCACAGAGTGGACTTGTGACAACTGACGTACTGGCAGCATCGTTACAGTCACAAGAATTTAAGAACCACAAAAACCTTAATTTTGCATTTAAACAGGCAATGAACGCAGCCTGCCGCTCCATGGCCACAATAATGGAAGTTCTCAAAGCAGACATGCTTGCCAATCCGACACTGGCCATGAGAGCAATCCTTGGGCGAAATGACATAGTGGCACGCGCTGGTGGCCATGTCATATCTACATGGCCATGCCAGGAACTAGAAGATGGTCTTTACCATTTCGACCCAATGAATCAAACCTGTAGTATGGAAATTCCTATTAAGTTCCTGCTTAACGCACAAGAATACTCCGCCTACATGGATCCGATTACGAACATCGTACATAAAAATCCGTATCCTATCGATTGTCGGTTAAACAGAGAAACGCCTGTACAGCTTCACGGTAAAATGTACATGTACCAAAGCGAAACTGGAGACTTAAGTGAACTCACTCATATCCCAGAAATCCGAGCCTTTTCCTGGAATTCCAGTGAGCCGTGGAGCTTTCAACCTACCATTTTCAGTCAAATAGTCATGTACAACTTTTCCGAAATCACCTCGGAAATTAGCCTTAACGACATAATAGGCGGGTTACAACGTCAACAACGGATTCTAACAGAACTAAGCGATCGAACCAACAGCCGCACTCCAGAGCAAGCTGCACACAACGTAGTTAACGGAATAATGCAGAAAGGATTCTTTGGCTTCCTGAACGGATTCGCCATTAGCCCATGGCAACTATGGGTCTTCCTAGTTTGTACATACGTTACATTCAGTATAGTTATACTACACTGCTGTCCCAACACTATTCGCAGCAACTTTCTGGTGAATGTGCCGCAATACTGGCCTCTTTTCCGCGGCTGGGCACGAAAAAAGCGAAAACTAACAACTCGAGCAATCGTTCTACGACTGCGAAAAAGGCAGCAGCGCCGAAGTCCCAACGGCAGTTCTAATGAGGACTGCGAATTGCGAGAGTTACCTGTCTCTACGCTATCAAACGCACCGCCTACTGCACCGGAATTTTCGAGTACACTGAGACGTGCACAGAGACAAGCTGTGTTAGTTGAGCCGCCATACATACCAACTTTTGCCTCTACAGAACTTGACGATGAAACAGGCGATGCCGGTACTAGCCGACAACGTTACCTTTATCCTCAACACTCTCTAGTCGAGGAAAGGCACACCCAAGTAACGCCGTCGTTACACACGTTCACGGGAACCGATGCAAACGTATTTGATGGATTGCAATCAGTCTCTCAGATAACAGCAACTACAAACCAATTTACCCCGACGATCCCTGTCTATGTTAATGGTAGACCTACCAAAGCCCTAGTAGACACTGGTTCTACCATCACGATAATAGATAAAACCAAATATGACGAACTTAAACTGTCAACATCAGAGCATAAGCCCGCAACAGTCTCTGCAACCAGCATGACTGGACACTCCCTCGATATCGTCGGAGAGGCGAATGTCATAATAACTATTGGAACAAAGAAAATCAACCACTCTGCATCTATCGTGTCAAACGCACCCCACGAATGCATCCTAGGCATCGATATATTACGTAAATTGGGACCTATCACAATAGACTTAACCTCCCAAACATTAACATTTACCAAGCAGAGAAACACTGACTTAGAAAAATGTAAATTAATGACTGCAGTTACTATCAGTGAAGATACGATTATCCCTCCAAGAGCTCAAGTGACCTTCTCTTGTCAGGCTACAGGAAACACCGAAGGTCTATTCGAACCAAATAAACGCGTTGAAGACGCTACTGGTTTGTCGATTGCTCGAGCAATGGTACCAGACGGGTGCCATGTACCAACTAGAGTAATTAATACGGGCACCGCCCCCGTAAAGTTGTACAAAAACACTAAAATTGGAAGTGTTTGCACCATCTCACATACCCTACGCACCGAGGTTCTACAGCCAATCACAGATCCTAAAACGGTGGATCCTAGTCCACTAAATTCAATTGATCTTAAAAAAAGCGATCTCACGCATTCCCAGAAGCACACACTACTGAGCCTTTTACGGCAATTTCTGGACGTATTCGCAAAGGATGACAACGATATAGGTCGCGCTACAGCTGCCAAGCATACAATTAACACTGGAGACCACCCTCCTATCTACCAAAGACCATATCGTACCCCAGTATCACTCCGCCCAACAGTACGGCAAAAGATTCAAGACTGGATTCGGCACCGTATTATAGAACCCAGCTCATCACCTTGGGCGTCCCCTATCGTTCTAGTCGCCAAAAAGGACGGAACAGTCCGAATTTGTGTGGATTTCCGCAAAATTAACGCGGTCACCAAACGCGATGTTTTCCCACTTCCCCGTATAGACGACCTACTAGACTCACTGGGAAAAGCCTCCTTTTTCAGTACCTTAGATCTACAGTCTGGCTACTATAATGTCGAAATGAGCGAGGTTGATAAGGAAAAGACGGCATTTATTTGTGAGGAAGGCCTTTTCCAGTATAACGTCATGCCTTTTGGACTCACTAACGCGCCTGCTACATTTCAACGTCTGATGAACCTAGTCCTCTCTGGATTACAAACCAAATTCTGCCTATGTTACCTAGATGACATAATCATCTATTCTATTACCTTCGAACAACATTTACTTGACATCTCGGAAGTCCTCGAACGCCTACGTCATCATCAACTCAAACTGAAAGCAAGTAAATGCCAGTTTGTGAGATCCAGCGTATCATACCTGGGTCATACCATCTCTAAAGGTGGTCTATCTCCTGAGGACGACAAGATAAGTAAAGTTAAGAACTATCCCATACCAACAAACGTTACCCAATTGCGCGGCTTCCTTGGGCTAGCATCCTACTATCGCCGTTTTATTAGAAACTTTGCCCAAGTAGCACACCCGCTCTACCACCTTCTCAAGA
Organism: Trissonchulus latispiculum; assembly: GCA_030248195.1. Lineage (NCBI taxonomy): Eukaryota > Metazoa > Nematoda > Enoplea > Enoplida > Ironidae > Trissonchulus > Trissonchulus latispiculum. The sequence continues at coordinate 19,430 of JASAND010013021.1, forward strand.
AGGATTCAAACTACACATGGAGTACACACTGTACCAAAAGTTTTGAAGCTTTAAAGCAACATTTAATTACCACACCAATTCTCTCCTTCCCGGATTGCAGCAAACCCTTTCTGCTGCAGACTGATGCTAGCACTCAAGGTCTTGGAGCCGTTCTGTCACAAAAAGGTGCTGATAATAAAGAACACCCCATAGCTTACGCTAGTAGGACGCTAACCAAAGCGGAAAAGAACTATCCAGTCATCGAACTGGAAACGTTGGCAATAGTATTTGGAGTCAAACACTATCGCCATCTAATTTATGGCCAAAAAGTCATAGTGATTACTGATCACAGCCCCCTCCGTTGGCTCATGACAGTCAAAAGCCCTAGTGGTCGCTTAATGCGATGGATACTGACTTTACAGGAGTACCAGCTGGAGGTTCAGTATAAACCTGGTAAGAAACATACCAATGCTGACGCCCTATCCAGATTGCCGAACTCTAACGGTGACACTGATAACATCGACACACCGCTGTCCGAAGACCGTGTCTTAACCCTTACTGTAACTGACACGACATCAATTCGGGCTGCACAGCGGAACCAGCCTAATTTAAAGGCAATCATTCTCTACCTCGAGCAAGGTATTATACCGAACGATCCTGTCGAAGCAATTCAGGTTTGTACAAAGAGCTATCGCTACTATATAGACAATGGCATTCTCTATCACGAGTATGTCAAGGCTGGCCCACACTCAGTTAAACTGTACCAACAAGTCGTAATCCCCGATCCTATGACCCAAGACATCTTCAAAGCCTGCCACGAAGACTGTACGGCGTCCCATCTCGGCTTTGACAGAACTTACTTAACCATCCTCAGTCGCTATTGGTGGGACTCAATCCGCCAAGATGTCAAAGCATGGTGTCGTCAGTGTGAGGCTTGCCGTCAGAAAAAGAACCCACCGAAAGCCGTGAAAGCTCCCCTAGTACCTATACCGGTGGAAGGGCCGTGGGACCGTATAGCAGTCGATATCATTGGGCCTCTTCCACCTACTGAAGAGGGATATCGGTACATTCTTGTTTTTGTAGAATACCTGACCAAATGGGTCGAAGCATTTCCCCTACAAGACACCACTTCCGACACTATAGCCAGAATTTTTGTAGAGCAGGTCGTTTGCCGCTTCTCTTGTCCCAAAGAACTCCTCTCTGACAGAGGGGCAAACTTCCTTAGTGATCTCATGAAGTCCACTTGCAAACTACTTGGAGTACATAAAATTAACACAACCTCTTACCATCCACAAACTGATGGACTCTGTGAACGTTTTAACGGCACCTTGATGAACATGCTTAGTATGTACGTATCCAATACACAAAAGGACTGGTCCTCCTTCCTAAACTTTGCCTTATTTGCATACCGAACATCGGTCCACTCCACAACCAATGACAGTCCTTTCTTTCTCAATTTTGGTCGCGAACCGAGATTGCCTATTGATACCGTCTTGAAACAGTCCAACACCTCGTACTGCGAAATTGAGGACTACCGTTACGACCTTGTCACTAACCTAACAACTGCTTGGTCGGCAGCAAAGGCCGCAATAGAAAGGGCCCAAGCAAGACAGAAAGATATATATGATCGCAAAGCAACTGATGTAGATTACATAGAAAATCAGTTGGTTATGCTACATATCCCTCACGTTGGGCAAGGGAAGACAGCTAAACTCAATCGCCCTTGGTATGGCCCCTACCGTATAGTACAGCTAACTCCACCTACGGCAGTTATTGTGGAAAGTGGAAACCCTAGGAAACCCCCGCAACGTGTGCACGTTAATCGCCTCAAGCCAATTACTGGGCCTATAACGGTACCTGCACAGCAATTCGAAGTTCCCTTGGACAATAACATATTACCTGATACGAGTGCACCTACCCCACCTATTCCCATCACGTCTGATCCAACTACGGCTATAACTACAACTACTATCCCTACTACCACGCTAACCAATACGGTAGTCCCTCGCACGCATTGACATCAGTACAACTTGCGACCACGCAAAACTTAAACGCAGCCTTCATTCCTGGTGTGTATATGTACATATACGTTCATTCATTTAATACTGTCCATATTACATGGTTGTACAAACTACTTTTATATATATATATATATATACGTGTACACGAATATAACACCTGCTGTTATTCCCCCAGCATATAAATATAACAACTATCTACCAGGCCTACACGGCTACCCATCTATTACCTCGCACTATACCAGGTGTGTTACTTTTATATACTGTTTCCCCTATTCTTACCACTTACAAAAAAGACAACTACGTATGTTTGTATATAACCGTTGGTCGCAAATGAAATATAATTCCGTGAATTCTAGCCCTCAATAAATATTATACGTTAAGTACACAACTCAATCCTTTTTCCAAAATATTCAGAGCAAAGACAATTCAGATTACATTGAATAGTCTGACGCCCCATCTAATTTATTTCATCTCCTTCACATTACCACTTTTGTCGAACATTTACTAAATACTAGTGTCAACCTGCTACAAAGAAAAATCCCCTTTTACTTCCGCTCAATTTACGTATATAGGCAAACAAATATCCCTTACTGAAGCTGTCCAACGATTGCCCTATACCCGAAACAATCAATTTCCACTCTGTACATCATCCTACTTTACGTACGCAAGCATCTATTCCAGCAAAACAGTGTAAACAACGAAAATAGCAGACAGCTAACTGACAGACAGTGTATATTCAAATCGCATCTGTTTCCCCAAATACTCCCTAACTATCTGTAGCTTGTCGTCAAAATACATCACTGAACTAGCTTTCACTCCATTAACCAGTAGACCCATTAACTAAGCCTCCCCCTACTCCCACCTCCTAATCACCTCCGTCTGGTCACTGAAATCAGGACCCTGAATTTTGTATTATTATTTTGTATAAGCCCTACGGGAAAGCAATGTCATAACTGAATGTACATAGTTTATTTTATTTATATATGTATGTATTAGCTAACGTGCAAGTAGTTGTTTATGTTAAATATGTTAAATTATGTTACCATGAATACATACGTAATTATATACCCTCGTGCTATGATTAATCGTCTTGTTTACAATATAAGCCTCAATAATGTCCCTCCGTCTATTTCTGTTATCAGTACGTATATAATCTATATTTTGTATCAGTATTTAATCTGTTTTCTTATCTATTGTCCACAATATCATGTCCATTAATATAATGTAATGAGTCGTAACTAACTTGTTTATATATATATGTGTGTTATGCCTACTGCTTTAACTTATCTTCAGTTACTTATCTGCGCCCATAATTTACCGTTATCATTGTCATTAATCGCTAGCAATTGTGTATAAATACTGCTGTTATTCCTATCTTAGGCAGTCTGTGTTGTCCGTCGTTGAATAAAGTTGTGTTGTTAAGTCCAGTCTTATTAGGCTCTCTACCGTCTATACTAGACGAGGATTCCCACTTTTATACAGTGGACGTAAGGACTTACAGTCCAACAGCAAACTCACATACTGTGAAGACAGGCTCGAATTTACAGATTCGAAGCAGACATATATATCTACTACAGTACGTACGTACGTATAAAGCTGTCAATACCCTAGTGGCACTGACCACCTACGTAACAAAGGGTACACAACAGGAAAAGTATACATTATAGCAGTCGTCCGGTGACTATCCGTAGCTTGTCGTCAAAATACATCACTGAACTAGCTTTCACTCCATTAACCAGTAGACCCATTAACTAAGCCTCCCCCTACTCCCACCTCCTAATCACCTCCGTCTGGTCACTGAAATCAGGACCCTGAATTTGCCTATAAATATCCACTCTCCCCCAGTTCGTCAGTTTGCTGTTCTACTATCATCCGTGTTGTGGTCTCCCTACGTTTATCTAATACGTTAACTGCTCCCTAGCCCACCATGTCTGATAGTGAAAGCACAAGCGATGTAAGTTACAAGTTACTTGATTCTAACTATCTGCAGACGTTATCGTCATCTGATGCACTAGAATTCCGAACCGCCCACAACCAAACACTTAAGACACAGTGGAGCGTCGACTACTCGCATCCCCCAGACATGTGGCTTAAAGCGTTCTGCAACTCTCGAAATGTGACGCCCGTCCTCCCTCTTTCTTGTTTTGGGCTTGCTCGCGACCACACCGTCTCTATGTTTTACGACTTCCTTTTCTTTCAAAGTCTAACAGAAACCTTTGCTGCCTATTTTTCCCCGTCTCAATTAATCTACGCTAGCCCTGGACTTCCTATTGACATGCGTCTGGTGACCCCAGCGCCTGATCTACATCTTAGTGCACCGCCACTTTTAACACTGCAGGACCAGGCCGAATTTATTAAACAGTTTACTACTTTAAGTAATTGGTCCTTCACCTATCACCCCAAACCCGAACTGTGGGAAGCTGAAGCTGTGGTTGGATTGAAACGTCTGCGCGTTGCCGCCCGCAACCCTAAACTCGCGGCTCTTACAGTTCTGAGCTCCACAACGTCGGAGACTCCACTTTCCCTACAGTTAATTTCTGTACTCAAAGCCATGAAAAATGGCAATATTCCCCATTTTACGAACAAAACATCCCAAAACTTGGAGTCCCTTTTTAACGAATCTATCTCCGACCACAGCTTCATCCGACTTACGCCCTGCTACGTTGATGAGCAACGTTCCTCAGTGTAGTGCGAAACAGCACCCAGTATTTTATGTTTACACTACGTAACTCATTCCACTATTTATTAACATACCTTTTTACTTCCGTAGTAGAATAGCAGGCGCAGACAATAAAGCCATAAATAAATTCATAACGGCATTCCTGGATGCAATCACAACAACTAACCAATTCCACATTACTTTTATCTGAACTGTCCACCAACACATCGTAGCGCCCCTTTCCCTTGTACGCACAAATCTCAACCGCGTTAATATCGCTACAATATATGTAAAACTCGTCCGACACAAATTGAACAAGACTAACCTCACGCTATATATATATGTAACTCCCAGTCTATTTCTGCCGTCCGGCACACTTCTAACACGTCCTGGGTCGTATCTCACACAGTCATTTCGTATATACGCCTACAGCAAACTGCGTAATATCAGTGACATATTCTATTCTACCAGTACTATGTATTCTGCATATATCCTTCTTACATATATATATATATACCTGTACAGACTGTTGCATGCACTTCTGCGTTATGCATCCTCTACGTATATGCACTGTACATAATATAACTTGGGCGCATCTCCGAAACAAACCCTGCGTATATATACTATCTTTCACATACGTACATCTATACGTATATATGTCGTATACATTTGTACGCACTGAACTGCTACAAAAACAAAACTCCATCATATAATCTATGTTCCACTGTAAATGAATGCATATAGCTATTAACTGTCCCGTTTTTATTCCAGGGTTCATCCAGTGCCAGTTCCTCAGACAGTGAGGTCATAAACATGGACAACCAGCTAATGGAACAGCTTTTCGGCAGCGACCACGAATCGAACGCGCCAATCTCGCCCGATCCGGCTAATGAACCCGTCGACCCGGACACTGCGCCACCGCCGCCATTAATTGCCCCGTCCAACTTCCCTAACCTCGTCACTAGTCCCGAGCCTTCCTCCTCAACTGGCCATCGCACTAAACAGCCATCCATCGCAGAAGGCTACCATGCCTCATGGGCTTCGGGCCCTCCTGGTCCGTCCAAAGCGGCCAAACCGGCCAAACGTCGTCACAAACATCGGCAGGAACCCGCAGCACCTGCCCCACCCGTGGGCCTCGCTGTCCTCTCTCCGGACGTACCCCGTCGTCCACCTCAACAGCAGCACTCAGCACAGCTGACGTCTGCCTCGCCAAGCAATCCGCCGCCTCTAATCCCACCTCACCCAGGCAACCAACAGCCACCCGTTCAACCTAATCAAGGCCAACCACCGGCCCCGGTTCCAGCACATCCTGGCCAACCAATTCATGGTCAACTCGGGGCCACTACAGTCATGTTTTGGCAAGCAGCTTGCCACGGTTACACTGAACTCTCCGATGTCCCACACCAAATTGCCCTTCCTCCTGAACAGGACGTCTTTTTCCAGCCTGCTCCTATCCCGACCACTTCCGCGGCGGAAGTCCCGAATCCACACCGCCGAAAGGCCCGCCGCTACGAACACATGATCCACCAAGCGGCAAAATTAATCTTGTTTGGATTAGACCATCCTAGCGGCGGCAAACCAAAAATTCTTTCAGGAGTGAAACTCTTGGGATCTCTTGTTCATGATACTCGCCGCGATCAGACCTCGCGCCGTCCGTCTGATCCCCCTCCACCACCTTTCCCTCGTCATGGGCCTCGTCCGCTGTTCCGTCGCCGTCCGCGACAGTCGTGCCCCTACCGCCGCTAACTGCCTCACCAGCGTTCACGGAACCGCTGCAGCTGAAAAAGAGGACTTTTTCTAGCCCTACGGGAAAGCAATGTCATAACTGAATGTACATAGTTTATTTTATTTATATATGTATGTATTAGCTAACGTGCAAGTAGTTGTTTATGTTAAATATGTTAAATTATGTTACCATGAATACATACGTAATTATATACCCTCGTGCTATGATTAATCGTCTTGTTTACAATATAAGCCTCAATAATGTCCCTCCGTCTATTTCTGTTATCAGTACGTATATAATCTATATTTTGTATCAGTATTTAATCTGTTTTCTTATCTATTGTCCACAATATCATGTCCATTAATATAATGTAATGAGTCGTAACTAACTTGTTTATATATATGTGTGTTATGCCTACTGCTTTAACTTATCTTCAGTTACTTATCTGCGCCCATAATTTACCGTTATCATTGTCATTAATCGCTAGCAATTGTGTATAAATACTGCTGTTATTCCTATCTTAGGCAGTCTGTGTTGTCCGTCGTTGAATAAAGTTGTGTTGTTAAGTCCAGTCTTATTAGGCTCTCTACCGTCTATACTAGACGAGGATTCCCACTTTTATACAGTGGACGTAAGGACTTACAGTCCAACAGCAAACTCACATACTGTGAAGACAGGCTCGAATTTACAGATTCGAAGCAGACATATATATCTACTACAGTACGTACGTACGTATAAAGCTGTCAATACCCTAGTGGCACTGACCACCTACGTAACAAAGGGTACACAACAGGAAAAGTATACATTATAGCAGTCGTCCGGTGACACAACAACAACCGGAATAGCTATCACAATTCACAGGTTTCGCAATAAATAAAATTAATTGATTAAAATTGACCAGTGCTTTGTAGTTTGTTATACCTCCATGAATGAAAGCTTCTTTTTTAGAGTTATTTGTGAATTTACTTTCATTTATCTGTATGAACTATGAATTTATCAATGTCAATCAAACAATGTTCGTGCTAAAATTAACATTGAAGTTTTAACTATTTTAGCTTGAGTAACTCGTGGAGCTCAGAACTTTACTTCAAAATCTCTTTTGAGAAGGCCTTCAGAATTTAAATATCCATACTTTTTAGATATCCATCGCCCTCACAAGGAAATACACCAAAAACGAAACCAAGCAAAGTTTAGATTCTTACATAATAAAAAAATAGCAATAATAATTGGTTAAGAAAGCAAGAAAAATGCTTGGAAGAACCCCCTCTCCTTCCCAACTGAAAGACGTGTCGAAATAAAGGCAAATTCAAGGTAAATTCTAAACTTTTTAAATATTTTAATCAATTTTAAGTTTTAATCTGTCTATTATTGATTTCTTATCTTAAACTTTGGTGAGATTGCGATTGTGCGCACTTTCAATCAAATTCTTTAATTTAATTTAATTTAATTAATTTCTTGATTTTCAGGGGCAGACAAACGAGATCCAAAAAGTTTGTCACCATTTTTGCTCAAATGTTGGTTCCAGGGGATTTCAGTTTCAGAGGTGTTGAACACGTGTTGTATAAAAGCTAACGAAAAGCTGAATTGAAAAATGAATTTCGATGCATGATAAACCAAACACGGCTAGGAGTCTTGGACCGTTATGAATACAAGTGTTCCCAAATGATCTTTATCCTTCCCAAAGGGGTAGACGAGGATAATGTTCATCCCCCCAAAGGGGTAGACGAGGATAATGTTCAATTGATCCTAGCCAGGTTTCAGTTATTGAACGTTATAAAATTCAAATGCAAGATAAGGTAATTTCGGTTTATTCTATTCGTTGAATTTAATTCATAATTCGACACAATTGTGCCTAAGTGTTATAATTCAACTTAATTAATTAAGACTGCCAAAACGACCGGTTTGACGACGAATTGAACTATTACTTCATCTATTAAAAACAAGTGACTGACGCAAAATAAAACGTAGAATTGTTAGAATTAAACTTAAATAGTTCCCAAAACTTTTGAATCATGTGTTGCTAACTTCACGTTCGCTTTGGCAGCTGGTGCAAATCTTCCCCCGGGGGAAGTTTTGCACCGGTGCAAAATTTCCGGGGGAAGATTTGCACCGGTGCAAAACTTCCGGGGGGAAGATTTGCACCGGTGCAAAACTTCCGGGGGGGAAGATTTGCACGGGGAAAGATTTGCACCGTGACACCGGATTATAACAGATATGTCGATAACCAGAGTTAAAATGGGTTGAGCACCTAGTAACTCCGGAAGGATCGGTGAGTACTCTGCGCATCATGGCTTGCGAACTGATAACAGGGAGACTGCCTGCTGTCACACTCCTACCATTATGTACTCTTGCCATTTGGAGCGGATCTGATCAGAGCAAATCTGTCGAATTAATCCCATAATTATGAAAATTAGGTACCTAGCCTAATTCCACCAACTACTTTATTTACTACATTCACAATTTTTCGTGCACAGACAGGTACAAGCGCCAAATAGCTGTTCATTGCATTTCACTTACGATACAAAGTATAACGAGGGATCAGTGTCATAAAAGTGAATGTATTCAAAAGTTAACATCTTCGGAATAGTGACTGTAAAAATTATACAAAGTTCCGAGATCTGACTCCGAGTAACTACCAGTTGAAAATTGCAGCTATTACGATTAAGATTAAACATCAGAATTCAATGCACTATTCCAGGATTCTTCGTCCAATACAGCATTTTCTTTCTCTTTTCTAATCAGTCTTTGAAGATCATTCCACAAGGACTGGTAATCAGAATCAGTTACGACCAGATCCGACAGAGGACATCCCTCCAGGTCACGGGATGTCGTAGATGACAGTGGATTTTTGTGCAACGTTTCTAAAATATAACACCAAGAGTACATAATGATAAGAGTATGACAAGCGTCACACTCTTTGCAGTAAAGACCAAACTATGCTATGCGCGCTAACGGCTCACCCCCACAAACTGACCCCCTCTCACACCGTCCCTATATGGGAACGGGGTCCAAGCGGGGATGGCTCACTGCTTTCTATAATTACACGTTGAAAATAAGAGGGGCCCAGTTTTGGGAAAGGCTCAAAGCGTTATGTTTAACACTTACATAAATACTAAGCAAGTGAGTGGCCCCCGTTTAGAACTATATATGTACCCATATAGGGGCGTGAGAGGGGGTTCATTTGCGGGGGGTCAGCCGTTAGCACGCATGGTGTTTCAGCAATTTTCCTGTTCACGAGGTACTCATCAGCTTTGCCATGCTGCGACTGCCGAGGAATCTCCAAGAACGATTACAGATAGTGATGTGGATCGGATCGTATCAGCAACCAAAATTGACTGCCGATCCGATCCGGAAAATGGTCGTCAATCCGATCCGATCCAGTCCCGGCTGTAACTTTAGCTTTCAGTGATAAACTATTAATTGTACCCAGTTTCCTCTTCTCAGACTTGCTATGACTTATCTATCAGTCTGATCATTACCAACTTCAAGCAAAGCCGTGCATCCGCTGATAATTAATGAACTCCTAATTAGTATTTTTTGTTTTATATTGCTAAAATACTTTTTGATAATGTTAAACAATCTCAAAATCATTGTTCAACTTTCGCAAAAAGTTTGATTTCAAACTTTGCATGCCATGGAGCTGAATCTAATTCAGAAAAGTGGGTAAACAATATTGTGTAAATCTAAAATATCCTTGCAAATATCTGAGCATAAATATATTGAACTGAGAAAACTGTCTGAAAAATTTTTGTATTCAAATATTGAGAAAGCTGAACATAATTTTGAGGCCAGTTCCTCATTGTGAATGAAAGTTCATCCAAAATAATCCGAATTCCAATCACTGATTCAAATTCAGTGTCCGCGAAAACGTTAATACAAACCTCGACAATATCGGAAACAAAACATTTTCCCCGTGGCTTTCTTTAATTCCATAATCTTTACTGCAAATCGTTCAGACATACTGTGGAATAACATCGGTTCCAAATTTTAACTAAATCGGTGAATGTATGCATAAGCTAAACGCAGGCTGCGTTTGACGTTCGTAACTTAAGTCTTAGTCTCGAGTTTCGTTTTGCGTCATAAAGCTTTAGTTGATTTCCCAACTACTAAATTTGGCTGCTTTAGAAACGACACAAAAGAGAACTGTTTTTAATTATTGCAAAACCTTTAGTACTTTCTGCAATACATCTTAACCAGCATATGAATAAGTAATTTATTATTATAAATTCGAATTAAGAGATAAAGCAAATTTATCCGTGAGGAACAAAACATTTTCAGCAAAAACAATTCCTCATTCAAATAAAATTCAAATGAAATTTTTAGAATTTATCTCAAACCCTGGATGATTTTCTGAAAATAAACAACATTTTTGTGAAATTCCGAAATTTATTTCTCATTTGCCGGAACGGCGATCCTGGAAAATCAAGCCGATCTGATCCGGCCGATCCGATCCGATCCGATTCCGGTTCGGTCGAGCCGATCCAATCCGCCAATACGATCCACATCATTAATTACCGAAGCACTTGGGAGGCCTGACGGAAAATCTTGGAAAGAAGCAGCCGACAAAGAATTCAACTCTCTCACAGAAATGGGTATATAGGAGTTCACACACACAAATAAGAAAAGAAGGAACAGTCAGTACCGCTGAATAATAAGATTTGACGGCCGGATACCTCATGTTTAGGCATCGTTTCACCCACTTAATGCTGTGTGCCAAGAAAGGTGTCAGAGAGAACCTCATGGAAAGCGGATACAAAAATTCAGATAAACTCATTTCAATAATTCTATGAAATTTTAGCTCATTTTCTCAGCTTTTGCTTTCAGGACAAACAAGCTCTACAGCGTGCTGATGGGCTGGCTATTAAATAGTTACAAACAAGTAAATAACCAAAAATAGATACCGTTATTAGGCACACTTTGAGCAGTTTGCATAAAGCTAGAAAAATCAATAGGCTTCAATAGCCGTAGGCTTCCCAGGTCGACAAGGACATATTGATTCTGAAATTACCAAGAACAAATTATCTGTGAAACCGACAAAACATGGTGACTGAACATAATAAATAGCTTTCAGTCTAATAAAATTTAACCTCAAAAGTTGAAACCTCTTTTGTTTTCAGTCCTGCAAGTACTTGACCGAAATGTTCCCGTTATATAACTCAGGTGCCAAGAGTAAAGTGCAATTTTAAGGAAGGCCACAGTTCATTTTCAATATTAACTACTTTGGACTTGTAAACTTACTAATTGTAAACTAGTAAAATAGCAGCGAACATGGTCTAACAGTGCTTTGTGAGATGTAACGGAGGCTTTGACAACGCACAGTAAATCGTCCAAACATTGAAGGATATAGGAACAATTACGGAATGCAGACACACAGAGACCTGCAAAAATGCAAACACGAGAACAGCAGTGCTGACCCTGGACTTACATTTTAGGCAGCTGGGCACATCTGCTCGCTAAATGCTTAAATTCTACGAAAAAGAGCCATTGAACTGTTGTCCAAACTAGAACAATGCTTTCAAGGTTTCTAAATTGACTTGTTTCCTGAGTGCGAGTTAAGACTGTGTTAACTGAGCAGAGCAGTCTGTCATATTTTACTGGCTAACATCCACATGCGACATGTTAATTTCAAAATGTATACCACATTTTGAATCTACCGTTCACGAAAAAATTAAATAGGATAACACACTTTTGTTATAGCTCACCACTGTACATACTGACGCTACCCGCACACTGTCTGTAGCACAAAGGGGAAGGAAAGGAAAATGTTAAGCAAAAAAGGAAAGAGCCTCTCTTATTGAACCAAAGTACTTTGATCACGTTAAATTGGAGCAGTATACTGTAAAGAAAATACGGTTATAAGAACCATGGTACGTGGCATCCACTTTACCTACTTACCTAAACTGCTAAAGATTCGTTCACTAAACACATCCAAAGGCTGTTTTAAGGCAGACTTCACAAATAACTGGATTTGAGCAACTGCGCTAACCAACGCCTCTTTCCACTGAAGCTGGTCCTGAAACAATAACCAATGAAATTAACGAAATGTTGACTAGCCAAACAAACTGAGTTAAATTTAGTGTAATTCTAAAATGTTCACTATATTTCTTGGGCTTTCAGCATACAGTTCAGATAGAAATATACAGTCTAGTCGTTATACTATCAGTTCGAGTTACGTACTGTCACTGCGCTCGCTAACGGCTGAACCTCCAAATGTGCACCAAGTACAAGTGGCAAACTCCAGAAATTAGCGCCCAATGTAAAATGGTAAAATGTATATTGCGTGATGTCAATTTGCTTTGCTTGGGTGTTGATAACAAAAAATATGATGACTGCGTTTGTCCATTTATGTGTCGATTATCCGCTTCAGTTGCTAAGTTAGTGACCAAGTGACATAAGTATGACTACTAGGCAAGGCACACAAGAGAGCCGCATGTTAACAAACCATGCACCAGACAGTCTTATTTATTACCACAATTATGTACTCTTGTCTCCAAAGCTGCTTGTTCATTTGAAATAATTAACCATGCACGTACCGACGACTCAACAAGACTAGCTACTGGAATCCAGTAAAGCTGCAGAAAGAGTTCACTCAGAAAGTTGGGAACGGAGGCAACGCACAGTTCTGAGCAGTTCAAGAATCCAATGAGATCATTACATAAGCAGGAAAGCTATAACAGTAAAAGCATTATTAAGAGTGTTTAAAATTTATTAAACAACAGCTCAAAGCTATATTTCCAATGAAATGTGATGCAGACCAGTTTATAATAGGCTGCATCATGACACTAGGCACGTTACTTTCGTTTCGGCTAAAGGCGCTAATACAACGCGACTACAGAATACCTCATCATCGCAGCAGACATCCGGTTTCAAGACAAAACTTTCCAGGGTTGAAGCACAGCCTGTGGAATCAAGAAACTCTGCAAAATCGACGTAAGATTGCTCCCTGTTGCTAATCAGACCAATGGGAATGCAGCAGTTGCTGGCCAAAAATAACTGACACATTTCATCAGTTTCCTGCAAACAGACATCTGCATTGAACTAATTAAATAATTAACTAATACTACCTAGTCTTCGTCAACTTCAATTATAATGTACAATTCCACTGCGCATAATCCAATGATAATCTAGCTTCTAACAGCAAATTTGGCAACAGACTGTCTGGCTAGTACTGCCATGTATATTACATACTGTAGACAGAAAAATTGGCAAAGCCTGTAAAGAAGGGAAACTGATAACTGAAATCAGACAGTAACGATATATACCTTTTCAGAGAGATTATCCATAACAACGAGAGCGACATCGGCTTTCCTTAAAGCTGCCAGATTGGTCACTCTATGCCGCTGAGCCAGTGGAAGAAGCTCACAATGGAGTATAGCACGAGTACGATAATCCAGTTTAAACTCAGACGTCATATAACCATCATTCTAAAGCAGCAAACAATGTCTTGGGAAAATACGTACGTATATAAACATAGCATAGGTTCAAGCTTTCCTCAAGTGCAAGACTATTTTTACGGGAAATATTATTTAAATATTATTTTTGTCAATTATTTCTTTCGATTCTATCATGTCAGACGTTTTTATGACAAATATTCGAAGTATTACAATAATTAAGTCACAGCGTACACTTCCGCTTAAGGGGGGGGGGCGACTAAACTTTTGCCCCGACTTTGTCCGATTGGCCTACTTTTTGGCGAAGTTATAGAGCATGGGTGTGGTCAAAAAAATACTTGGTCGTTGGTTCTTAGTTGCCTTCCAGCCATGTGCAGCTGTCGCGTTTATGTGCCCGACCCCCCCTTTTTCACAACCACCAACATAATTAATTAAAAATCTCTGCTGGCTGCAAGACCCTAGCTTCAAGGTTGTCATTGACCAATATGATTTGGCATATGTGCCCCTATCTGCGGAAAAATACTAGACGACGGTATCTTATCTGCATCTCAGGGAATTACTGTTCAAAGTTGAAGTTTCGGCAAAATTTTGAAAATTTTTGGCTAACGAAAGGAATATTTCACAACTGGTGCGAGGTATAAGGCTGTAATTTGGCACATACAGAGGCCCTATAGGAGTACTCATTTGTGCCAAATATCAAGAAATTCTGCCGCGTGAAAAAATTTTTATGTCAACTTTAATCTTCAAAAATTGCCAAAATCGCCTTTTTTGGGCAATAGTACCCCAGAAATTGAAAAAAATCAAATTTTTTGAAATTAAATTTTTTTGAGATATTTGAACTCAGCGTGGTTGAAAACACACCCACAAACGATTTCAGCTCGATTAGGAAAGGTTTGCGACTTCTATGGCTGCAGAAAGCCTTTACACAGGATCCGACAGACTGGAAATGGCGATTTTGGCAATTTTTGAAGATTAAAGTTGACATAAAAATTTTTTCACTCGGCAGAATTTCTTGCCATTTGGCACAAATGACTACTCCTATAGGGCCTCTGTATATGCCAAATTACAGCCTGATAGCTCGAACCAGTAATGAAATATTCCTTTCGTTAGCCAAAAATTTTCAAAATTTTGCCGAAACTTCAAATTTGAAGAGTAATTCCCGTAGATGCAGATAAGATACAGACGTCTAGTATTTTTCCGCAGATAGGGGCACATGTGCCAAATGATAATTGTCAATGACAAGCTTGATGCTTGGGTCTTGAATTCAGCAGAGATTTTTAAATAATTATGTTGGTAGTCGTGAAAAAGGGGGGGTCGGGCACATAAACACGACGCCTGCACATGGCTGGAAGGCAGCTAAGAACCAACGACCAAATACTTTTTTGGCCACACCCATGCTCTTTAACTTCGCCGAAAAGTAGGCCAATCGGACAAATTTGGGGCACCCCCATTTTAGTCGCCCCCCCCCCCCTTAAAGTCGGGCTCCCCTTACGTGCATATATTTTGTTTCAGAAAGTGCAATTATTGCTCAATTTGATTTAAATTTTTAGAAAATACATCGGATATGATGATAAACTCCGTTTTAAAAACGCCAGCTTCAAAACGCACATGTACAGTTAGAAACAGAAATTTGAAGTTCTAGAACTATGCGTAGAAAATTATGTCTAGATACTATAATAATTTTAAAGCTTATTACGGACTCTACAACTTTGCTTTTAGATATAAGTATCTAGCTCTCATGGTTATTGAGTAGTACAGTTTTGAAGCGTTTTCGTTCGAACACAAATTGGGTTAATTCGAGCCTTTTACACTAAATTAGACTAAAGTTCTCGTCGAGTAACAGAATTTGTCAAACATCGGCCAAACAGTTTTGACCGATGATTGATCCACAGCCAATGGATGAATCTGAAAGATATTTTCCACACGGCATCTTTGGACAATTTGCCCGTTGCGGTTTTTTAATTTTCGCTTTATCTGCCTCCAATCAAGAGCAATAATTTTTCAAAGTTGGATGAAATGCAAAATTCGCAGGAAATGCTCAAATGCTCGATACTGAAACGACATTTTGACAAAACAAAAAAGCGTCGCGCGCAAATTATCGCAGAAATACATTCGATATGACCACTTGCTTCAGAAATAGACTTTTTCGTAAAAATGCTAGGTCAAAACATGTGGCTACGTTAGGTAAATTCGCAACATTCGACACATTGTAATGGCACCAAACGACGCAGAAGACGTAGAGCTTCAATTTGATATGTAGATCAATTTATAACACTCAATATTGCGTAAGTTACAGATTTTCAAAGCGTAGTAAATGTAAGAAAAGGGCGACCTTAAAGTCAATCAGTAACAAAGGAGCAAATATGAGGGGGGACGTTAATAACATCCATACCAAACTGTACTTTAACTTTTCACCGCATCAGTTCAATTGTTATTAGAGTTCAACTACCAAAAGCACACAATATGTCTAAGGGCCTTTTCAAGAAGGAGTAGAGTAGAGTAGGGTAGAGTTAAAAATAGCTGTTTTAACTCGCTTTAACTTTAACTCATGCTTGGGTTTCCCTCTTTTAACTCTTTCATGAAAAGGATCGAGTTAATTTTAACTCTACTCTACCCTTTCTTGAAAAGGCCCTAAGTGTGAGTGTAGGGGTAGTATTTTATGTACCATTGAAACATTCATCTTATTCAGAGTCCACTGCAGCAGGTCACTCCCAGCCTGCTCCTGCTCATTCAGACATCCCAAAATCACCATCTGAATCACAACCACTGTATCCGTTTCCATCGTCAGACGACAGCCCACTCCGCGCAGGAGAAGGGACTCTCTGACAATGGATTCCAGATTCAGTGGTATCTGTTGAGCCATCCAAGTCCTTTCCCGCGCCAAGCGATACCGCTTCAGCTGATCTAGGCCCGAACCAGTCAGCCGAAGTTCTCCTTCCGTCAGCTGCGGATGAGGCCGCTTTCGACCCCACAGTCGATCAACCGTTGCGGTGAGATCAGTGCTGGAAGGACCGCTGGGAAAGTTTTCCAGCAGTCGTTGAGTGTGAACTGCCTGCTGGGTACGGTACCGCCAGTGCTTAACGCAGGCGGAGACACGGACCTGTAGGACGTACTGTCGCAGGCGCTCAAACAGGGCACTATGATGGGCATGAAAGCGCTCAACTTCAGCGGTGCTTTCGGTGACAGTAACACTGGCACAGATCTGATTAAGAATACGATCAGACAGTGACTCGACATGACTGAACAGTTCTTCCCTGTAAAGCAACAACATAAGAGATTAGAAAATGGAATACAGCGGAATCTGAAGCAAACGAAAGCGCATTTTGGAACGAATCTCTAAAGTTTCAAATTAAAAGCATACACCTTTAGGATAACAAAAACAAGAAAGGTAAACAAAAGTTAAAGTCATAATTCGAGCTCACTTTAAGGTTGTCCTGCTCAGCTGCACTGTGGAAGCTTTAACTGTTTGATTGATCAGTCCGTCCACAAATGTGGCTGCCAAGGCTTCAAGAGAATTCTGACGTTCACGTTCACGTTCACGTTCAGCGGCCAACTGTTGAAATACAACAAATCTGCAAAAATTTAAAATAAAACAAACTGTTAAAACTATATCCAGAAATACTAAACTGAGCGGAAGCAACTAAAATAAACTTTGACTTAAGAACTATTACGAATCAATGGCATTACCACCTTCATTTGGCAACCAAATTGCACAATTAATGCTAGACCACTGTCTGGACAGAGCACTCCCAGAATTAGTGCTGCAGAAAGCTCAATATTGAGCTCAATTTCAATTTTCCTGAATGCCATCGGATTCAGAATTAAAAAGAAGAATATTATGTTTTCCATACCTGTCGGATTTGACACAGCACAGCACAGTGACATCAACGGTTTTGCGACACTTTTATTGTAAACGTAACGCAATCTAAGGCATGCCTATTACGTAACTAGTCGCAACCCAGATTAAGACTCAGTTAGACATCAGCACACGTAAAGATGCCAACAATACCTTAATATTACATTACCTTAATATTTTTAACAGAAGCTCATCAATTACGCTAAAGCCGACAGCAATCCAAATTGTTTCACGAGCAATAGCACGGATTGTAGCCTGTTGGAAGCTGTTCATAACTTTCTCAGTCAACTGAACAGCTTGGTTATCAAGAGTAGCCTAAACAGGAAAGAAGAAAATATAGAAAACGTTAAAGAAACAAATATGTGAGCGGTTGAAATTAAAGGCAACACCTCATTTCAACCCGAGCTTTGTATTCGAGCACCCTATAAGTTAGCTACACCACCGAACAGCAAGACCAATTTATTAAGCTAGTTTCACCGTTTAGCGTGGACATAAAGGCTGTAATTTAACAATTACAGCAATCGTTTGACATATGTGCATATTCACCTCTCTTTCCGCTGACGTTGGACCTGAAATTTCCGGCTGAATGACCTTGGAATTAATCACAGTTTCAGACTTGGCAGTCGGCAGTCGAGGAGCAGAGACAGCTAAAAATGACAAGCATCCAGTTATAACTGTTCAGTCTGTGGGATGATAAAAGTGTAAAAACATATGTTACAAAAACAAACCGTACATGATTGCAAATAATCGATAGAAGCACACCTTCGATTAATCCCCGATTCCATTCGTTAGCACTACGTTCTATCAACTGAGCAAATGCAAGGCATATTTGACTCAAAGCATAGGATTAAATACCACAATAAGCTTTGAAGACACTCAAAAATGTTTAACTTTCATTCATACTATTTTGCTTAGGCTGTAGAGCAACGGAAGTGGCTTTGGCTACATCCACCGCGGCCAAATAGGGCTGAATTACAGGGTCATTAATGTATCGCTGTTGTTCATCGAAGCTTGAAATGGGGATGTGCTCAGTAAGCGGTTCCAGAGGAGAGCCGTTCACAATCTAAAACAAACAAAATGATAAGATTAAGGAATTCTTACCAGACAAAATACAGAGACTGTGGCGCGACATTTATATAGAAAGTAAGGAAAGTCATCATCATTATTGCAAAATCAAAACAGAAAACTACGATGACGTTTCCATTATACAAAAACTGCTTATTTCGTCTATTGAGCAATTATGCAAATAAAAAGCAGTTTTTCTTAGAAAATTAAAAACTCATAAATACCACAAAATTTAATGAACTAAAGTTAGTTTCGTAGCTCTAATTAAGCGTAACTCCCATTGCAAGCACACGTACTTCGGACACTGGTCGGTTTCTTTTTGCCTCAATGAGTCGTATACTCCTGGCGCTTGGCATAAGCGATTCGGGCACTGTGAGAGTACTTCGATTTAAGGTGAGCAGCGTGCCGTCATTGGGCGCGGCATGCAAACCATGAGAAGAGCAAAACTGAAGACACTCCAGCTGCGACTCAAATCCCAGGAGATTCATTACTTCGTTGACTGGCATCTGACAACACACAATTTTTATCAGATCAACAAAATTGTTAATTATTAATTTTGGCATACTGTAACACGTCATGTACATTATATATATATATTTTTTTACGACCAACGCTTTTCTGTAATGCTAGCTCTAAGTTTGCTGAATTTTTACATAATTTGTTACTACCAACAAACATCAAAATATATACGTATACTGAACACAATTTACAGCCAACTGCAAGAAATCTTTAATTTCTCAAAATTGACTAGTTACCGCAGACTGATAAGACTTCATCATAGTCTGCACAGCGACTGAACGAATCTGATCAAAATACTGATGAACGAGACAGGCCTGTAGATAGGAGGCTTCCTGGGCGATCAGTCGAAAGAAGCGAACATAGTTGTTGTTCTGTCGCGCAGTCATCAGACGAAGGGCAAAGCGAACTTCAGGCGCCGCACGGACCCAAGGCGCCCAGCTTAGGGCTTGTCTAAAACGACACACAGTATTAAAATACCATTAGAAACCGATTTCCAAAACGGCTTAATTCGTGTATACCAGTTTTATCAAACAGCCTTAATCGCATCGCGCTACTGTGATTAAACGGACAAGAAAGACGACACTCATAGAAACATCTTATCTAGAGAGTAAAAAAGGAGTCTGGCACTGACAATCACTCAGCCGTTACAGAGCAGACCTCCTTAATAACATAAAGGAAATAATTGTAATTGTAATGCAATTGTAATGGGCAATGGAAAAATCGTAATGCACTGAATGTTGCTAACAATTGTGCCAGTTAATCATCCTAAGCAATCATTACTTAGTCAATACCTTAATACATTGCTGTCATTAATTTTGAGCAATATCTGGTAGGACCGAAACTCTGGCTCGCAAGGAGAAAATGCATTTTGTTCGGCTAAATCTTCGTACAGGTGCTGTAAAGACTGCAGACATTTTGTCAGATTCTCTGAAGTAAAATTTATTGCAGTAGATTTATATTACAACATTCCAATCAAAACTAAAAAAAGCAATGTAGGATGCTGGGTTTACTTTAGTGGGGCCCTCACTTTTTGGTATCGGCTTCATGGATTATTACCTTTTTGTCTTGCAGCGTAGTGGATTTTGCACATTTCCTCTAACAGCGCTATGGATTACTGAAATTTTTGCTGGCAGCGCCATGGATTACTGTCTTTATTAGTCTTGTCGCCATGGATTATTAAAAAATTGTTTGGTGCATTGGTGGATTACTGCAATTATTAGACGAAAAATCTTGACTGCACTGGGTATAGTATAAGCCTCAGTTAAAGGTATGGCTTAGGCTTAGGCTCAGGCTTAGGCTTAAGCTTAGGCTTAGGGTTAGACTTAATCTCTAGCTTTGGCTTACGCTTAGGCTTATGCTTAGCCTGTGGTGGTGTGCAACTTTCTTTTCTTCTTTAATTTTCCTTAATTCCCTTTTAGACGAAGAAAAATCTTATCTTGACTGCACTGGGTATACTCTCCTCTCGAAATTTCGCGCGTCGTCATGGATTACTACTGTGACGTCATACTGTCAGTACTGTCGGTTCGGGTGCTATACAGTCCTATCCAATGCTTCAGCGTGTCTTCATGGATTACTTAGTTGAAAATGTAAAACCTCTATCAGGGAGCTATGCAAAGAGACGCACTGTTGTGAATTTTCTCCTACAGAACAAAGGATTAATAATCCATGAATACAAAACCCACTTTTTCGGTTCGAACCACTCGAGCACCCCCCCCCCCACTCGGCCCCATCCCCACTTTCTTGGGCTTCCCTCTACTCACCCCGCCTAGAGTATGCCACATTTTTTAGGAGTTTTGGTCAAAAATCGTCTATTTTCATACTAAAACTTAATTTTTGAGCACTGTTAGCATAGTTATAGCAGTATATGAGGAAAACAGGCTATTTACACTGTATTCCCTATTATTCCCTCCCACTTTTCGACGTTCTCCCACTTAATCTTGCCTAATATAAACCCAGGGAGGTAGTACCAAAACGATCTTCAGTTTGACTAATTAACAAATTCAGACAAAATTGGACTAAAGTAGCAAGATTTACCTGTATTAATTTTTGGATCAAATTCACCAAGATCCAACTCGCAGAACCAGTGAGCAGAAAATATATGAAATCGAGCGCATTTCTCAAATATGGCAACCGCAGTCATATCAGTAATTTTTTGCTGAGTCAAATCCTATATGAACAAAAATAAGATGCGAACAGGGAACAAAACTAAGCTTACTCCATAAAATACTTAAGTTTATTACCCTAAACTGAGTTACGTAATTTTTAACGTGAGGAACTATAAATCAATAAGATCTTGACAGACAACACTGAATCCTAATCGAAGACCGAAATATATGTGAGTGCATTAAGATATGTATTAGAATTCCATTTCTGCATTCACAACAAGGGAAAGAATTTACTTTTCGAATTGCCCTGGTTCGGTTCCACAGGAAATCAAACCAATGAATCTGTTCATTTTTATCTATAGGAGGCTCTGAGCCAACAATCTCACGCAACAGATAGTTCATGGTTCTTTCCAGAACATCAGATGGTCGCAGTTCATGAACAAGTGGCTGATGCTAAACAAAACATTGATATTTTAAAAAGTATAATTCAATACAGTACAGTAACCAGTAACAAGAGAGTCTACGCTGAGGACGACTGAAAGTGAATAGATCAGGACAAGAAATCTAAGCCTTCATAGTTAGTTGAATAAGTGCACTACTAAAATGTTTCGGCACATGCCAAGATAAATGTAGAAGC
The DNA here is from genome assembly GCA_030248195.1 of Trissonchulus latispiculum. Lineage (NCBI taxonomy): Eukaryota > Metazoa > Nematoda > Enoplea > Enoplida > Ironidae > Trissonchulus > Trissonchulus latispiculum. The sequence goes on from JASAND010013021.1 coordinate 41,388, forward strand.
CCCTGCATGCCGTTGCAGATTTCACAAAAAATACGGCTAAACTACGTAGGCTAAACTGATATAGTTTGTTAAGACCACATTCCGCCACTATCCACCAGAGAGGTGGCGGGTTGGGCAGCCAAGCCACCACCCCGAAATATTTTCAAAACAAAATTTTTCTGTCCCCACTTTCTGCGGGTGCCAGAATTCAAAATTCTTATATCTAGATGGGTTTGCCCAAAAAATCAATTCTGGCTACATTCACGATTACTGACGATGTCATCTCTGAAAAGTTAAGAAATATTACTGACTTGATCGGCTGACGATCGACTATAATCCTTCACAGCTCGTTTCGGATCTAAAGCTCCATTATTACATTCATAGGGATCAATCTGCTTTCTGAATTCTCTCATATAAAGCTCTTTTTCTGGGCACATGTCCGGACAGGTTCCTTGGCCCACAGACAGGGTGCCACGTCGAGCTAAAGATAAAATCAAATCAAATGACTTTGTAAATAAATCAATGAGAATAGGATTAAATTCAACTAACATTTCAGACTTCGCTTTTCAATACCCACTTTTCCTAAAAAGTCTAAACAACACATTACTACAACAAAGGCATTAGAGTAGACATCAAAACCAGGCAGCATTTTACAATTCTAAAAGCAAAGTAGAAAGAGTGAAGTAGGTAAAACTCACTGCACAATGGTTTAATTTTTCAAAAAGACAATGAGTTTTTATTAAAAAGACTATCGTACAACAATTAAAGCAGCCTACCCGTCAGGGGGACCTTCCCCAGCTGACCCAAGCCTAAAGGTCTTGGGAAGTGTCCTAGCTGAGATAACGTTCTCAGGCCAGGGGTATAACTTCGTGCTTTACCACAAGATGATTGCAGTGAAAACGAGAAACTGTAGAATATAACGACTCGAGAGCGGGCTCAAACAAGAATCTATAATTAATATATACCAGTTAACGTTTTTACCTCTTCTTAAGATTTTATCCCTCATTTCTAATATTTTCATCTTTTCCTTATGCGTTTCACAATACTGGCCAACCAGGCCACGCAGCTGAATTCCTAAAAAGAAAAAGTAATAACATAACAATAACATCTCATGAAAGTAACACTGTACAGAAATTGCCAATGGTATCTCCCCAGGCATTTAGTTAGAAGCTTCATCGTGAATAAATTACATTGGTAGAAAAACGCCACAAAATCTTAGCACAGACTTCTGATAACAATTTTCCAAGAAATATATAACTGGTTAAAGCTCACGGCGCACAGTAACAGGGCTTACTCAAGGAATTTCTAGACAGTTGTATTTTTTGACAATATTTTCTGAATCTAACTAAACTGATTATACATACGTATACCCTACCCAATTAAAAATCAACATATCAACATAAAGATAACCAAAGGTCGGCCTACCGCTGCCTGCAGGTGCAAGCATAATTAAAAACAAATTACTAACTATTTTCAGGCCATATGAATTAATTTATATTAATATACAGATAAGCGCCAATCTTTCTTGGGACAAAATACAATTATACATTATTATATTATTAATTAATTAATTAATTATTAATAATTAATTATACAACGTCATTCACTACAGTACTACGTACCAACACTGACAGCATCATTCACGGAATCGATCCCCTGATCCGTTTCCATCCCGGATTCCGCATCGGATCCAACCCCGCTACCTCCGTCACGAAGCAGGCGTCCAAAGTCTGTATCCGAACTAGACTTGGTCATCAGTCCTTTCTTCAGAGCATCAGCAAATCGTTTGGTTGCAGTGGTTCTCTTGGCCGGTACAATACCAGAGGATCGCACGTTTGGTGTGGCAGCCAAACTTTGGATCTCGCTCTGAGCGGCTTCCTTCCCTCTATCTAAACACATAAGCAACTCTTCCCGCCCCGAACGGGGAACCACACGGGCTATGGTATCGGGCGCGTCCCCCTGTGCGAATAGGGGAACGCCACATCGTGAGGCACTGGCGATGTGGTACCTGTACACCCTTTTGGGTCAGGCGTGGACAATAGCCCCCTGCTTTGCTCAGGTTGGGTTTCAGTGCTTGCCTCTGTGGTAGACGCTGCCAACGGGGCTTCCTGCCGACAGCGGGGAAGAGGGGAGGTTGAGGCTGGGCTTGCTGAGCTGTCTGGCGGACGGCTCTTAAGGCTAACCTGGCTTCCCTCCTTGACGCCCTGCTGTTAGGTGGGGGTGGGAGGAGCCGGGACGTGGCTGCTGCTGCGGCTGTCTCTGTCGTTTGTGGTGCGTGGGGCCCGGCTGCGGGTTGTGGGTAGCTGAGTGGCGGAGACTGGACTGTCTGGCGGACTGTCATCACGTCGACGCTATCTTGGTGGCCTGCGGCCTGTAGTCGGGTTGCATGCGCTGCGCACGGTGGGGGCAGACGGGCAGTTTCCTGAAACCTGGCCTCAGATATGGCAGGCCCCCCGCTGTCATCTCTTTTCTGTTTACCCCCATTGACAGCGGATTTTAAATACCTTTTATATATACCCATCAAAAACTAAAATTTTTATACGGCCCCGGTTAATTTGCCGGTTTTATTATTGTATCCCTGATAATCCTGGGTAGACTAGAGGTTAATTCCCTGGCCTGGCTCTAAACATGCTTAGAGCTAAACATGCTCTAAACATCTGAGAGAACACCCCGTTCCTCCGTAGGGGTTGAAGATTCGGAGGCTCCCTTTTCTCAGCGGGGAGTTCATCTTAGCTGGGAACTCTCTTTCCCCGGTGGAGAGTACGTATACTAAACACCGGGGACTGCGTAGCACTTTGCGACAATTATGCGCTGATCCCAACTCCGGAAGGAGCTCGAATGGGCTACCTTATCGAATAAGGGTGATGCAACTATGGTGGAGAGCGGAGCTTATGTGTGATATTCATACCTATTCTCCTGCTTTTCAAAAGTATTGCCATCCTTTGGTGGTGGGCTTAGTTCATGAGAAAAATGTGACTTCTGTCTGTGTCTGTATTCGAGCTGATCCGTGTTTTTTTTGTTAGGATCTGTAGTCTTCATTTGTGAGTTGCTAAAGCCTTCTTTTATGATAGGCAGCAAATAGTCTGTTTCGGTATAAGTGGGTATGTACCCAGGCAGTTTTTGTAGAGCTTGGTAGGGCTCTTTTAGTTATTCCGGTATATATTTAACCTTGTTCAGTAAATTTTTGTGTACTGTTTTGCTGTATGTTATTGTACGGTAACCTGTTGCATTGTGCAGTGTAATGTGCTGTAATGTACGAATTGTATTGTGTAATGTAATGTGCCACATGTGCGACCTCGGCATCGACGAACTGGTCCCGGATGCAGCCTTCGATCAATGGACTCAGTCACTACGGACTTGCTACTTAACCGGGACGCAAAGCTTCAAAGTGAGGCATCACAGTGGGAAGTCTATCCTGCTGGAGTTGACCTATGGTTCCCATGGGTCGACTGTCCCGAACCCAAAGTAACCCAAAGTAAGTAAAGTAATCAACTCTTAGGTAACAGCAAAACACGTGTACGGACAACCAAAGTGTGATTAGAACAAATTGTGCTAGAACTGCAAAGTGACTGCTATGGAATGGTTAAGAAATTCGGAGGGCCAACCTTTCTTTAAACACATAAGTGAGATATAGCAAACAATACAAGAAATCGGTTTGAATCAGTCACCACTTTGCACATAGAAGCACGCAGAAAACGGAAGCTATGAGGCATTAGGCTCCAACTAGAACCAAATACCGCAACTATTAAGGACAAACCATTATTGTTCACACCAGCGGCTTTTGAGGTCAATATCCAATGAATTTTCACTGGTTTGGTTCCAGGACGAAAAACGGTTCCACCAGTCTTTGCTCGCTGTGCACCTTCCTACACAAATCAAAATCATCTTACTGTCAATCCAACCATATGCTCAATACAAAAATCGAAATATCACAAATCGGGTTATGTTATATACACACACTAGCGTAGCCAGAAAAAAATTTCGGGGGGGGGGGAATGCAAAATGTTTTCGGGGGTCTGGGGGGCGGAGCCCCCCAGAAGCTGAGAAATTTTTCTAATTCGTGATCTTCGTGGAATTTTTACAGAGCATTCGTTGAAATTAAGCGTAGTGCGTGTTCATGCACCCAAATGATGCAGAAGGTGGACAAAGTACACAAAATAGGGAATTGGTACTCATTTTTCAGCGCGAAACACGTATTGTAATGGTATAATATATACACTTATTTCGCGCCGAAGGCGCGAAAATTTTTTGAAAAATGGACGTTTTACACATGGCAGGAAAAAATTCCTGGGGGGGCAACACAATTTCGGGGGGAAATTCCCCCATTTCCCCCCCCCCCTGGCTACGCGCCTGTATACACAGTAGGATGACTAAATCCGCATTTCATAGCATGAGACTGTTGCGAAGTAAAGTAAAGTAAACTTCGATTTGCCCAAAATACACGCTATACAGTCCTGAACTGAAACGTACCGGCTTTTCGTACTCAACAAAGGCGGTGCCAGCTCCACGCTGAGGAACAATGCGCCTGATGGCCCCAAACGGTTTGAAGTGGCGCATCAGGAACAGTTTGTTGTTCATATCCTCCGGGATACCCGTAATCTTGATGATCTTGACCTGAGCCAGCTGTTCAGGACTGGCTGATTTCAGGCTCACCGTGCTGCTCGTTCGACGAGTTCGCGTGGCCGCTGCAGCAGTCGGCTCTTCGGTAGAGCCGACTCTCGGCACGTCTCGACTTCGCATTACGTAATAGTCGTCCGGATACTGTAGACCGTCAGCCGAACCCACAGACGGCGATGTTTCTGTCGGCGTAACACCGACTGGAACCATAGTGCTACTCCGGTCGGTGGTCGTTGGCAGATGTTTTGTTGGTTCCATCGCGCCATCACCTAGAGAGCCAAAAGTAACCTTGGCCGGCGGGAGGGAAAAGGCAAACGGTTTCACCTGAGCTTCGCTTGGTGAAGTGTTCGCCTTCGTGCCACCGCTGCCGCTGGACTGCTTCAGCAAAGGACTGGAGAAGGTAACGGTGCCTGTATCTTGTTGCTGATGATAGCCAAATAGGGGTTGAGGTATAAAAACTGTCGTAGAAACAGTTGAAGCTGTAATTGCTGGAGAAGAGGTGGAACTTGAGGAAAATGCCAGACCCGAAAACGACTGCGAGCTTGTAGCTGGAATATTAAAGGATGGAGCCGCAAAGCGAAATGACATGTTTCCATCAATATATAACTGTAATTACAAATAACAGTGTAACATTAAATGAAGGATTAACAATACCCGCTGCTAACACAAATTATCAGGTGGCATAAAATATAGTCCTAAAATGTTCCCCTATAGCTAACTACTTTGAACAGAAGCTATTTTGCTACGTACTTCTACTGCGCTAGATTTCTTTTGAGCTGATAGTATAATACGTGGCAACTACTTACATAGAAAACTTTCAAAACTGAGCACTAAGCACGGCAGGTTTTGCACATGCTCACTGCGACACTATTCGAAAATCCGCGACAAGGCTGATTCAGAAACTAAAAATCACTTCGTCGATCAGTTACAATGCTGAGATAACAGGTGTATTCCAGAAAAATCTTTCTAGAGCTGAGGAGAGTATTTTTACACTAATTAATCCAACCGATTCTACTGTAAGTCGCCTAGTCGAACGAACGTAAGAAAACCGACCGTTGTTAGAGTAACAGCATTAATAGCAAGGTTACTGCAGTTAGGATTCGAATTTACACTTCCGCTTAATTTGATTGTGCTCAGGTAGCTCAATCGGCAGAGTGCCGCTGATCTAAACCGAAGAATGCGGGCTCGATCCTCCTCACGACCGAATTTTTCAGGTTACAGCTGCTGCAAATAGTACAATGTCTTTCTTCCAATTCTATCCATATACCGACACTAAACGACAATCCAAAGCTCGACATGACACGTACACAAACTTCGCTTCGCCCTGGTCGCTAGGTACGGTACCCAAATTTTCCAGAAATAGTTCTGACACATTATAGTGATTTGATCTCGTGTAAAATAATCTCTAGATTATTTTATCTTTAATTAGTTTCTGGTGCTACATAGTAGGTACTAGCAGATATTAGCACGCTTAACTCGCACTAATATTGCTAGTTGCTAGATCCGCACAAAAAATTTAAGAAACAAAAAATTCGGAATCAGCAACCAGTAATCTCTATTTGCGGATTCCGCAACCAGTAAAAGTCAACAACAGCCTTCATCAAATCAACTCGCTAACATTAATTACCGGGAATTTTAATGCTGACAAGATCGCCAGGACCTAGATTACTCGGGAAATCAAACCTTCGTGCGATTTAAGGGGGCGCTTACATTACCGGGAATGGTTCTCCTGAGTTCATTTTTCAACCAATCCATTTCAAACTTTCAGCAATGGTAGCTGGTGTTAGATAATAGCAATACTTAGAATTTGAAGAATCCAATGCTTGGCTTGCGACCTACACGAAAGGGATAAGTTTAAATTTTCAAAACGGTGTCATTCATTAACGGTTCAATGAAATAAGCTCAAATTTTGCACAAGTGTATAAATAAACCTAACGCAGGGGCAATTTTTTCAGTTTCTCGATTTATGCAATGTTGAGAATTTTATTCGTGTTCAAAACTTTGAATGTCAATATTTCACGGAATATCAGACTTAAGCAAAAACTAAAAAAATTGCCCCTGCGTACCTCTGAAACGTACATGCAAAATTTGAGCAGCTTTGGTTGAAGCATGCATTAATGAGAAAATTAATTTAGAAAATTTCGTACTAATCGCTTCTACTTTGCGCATATATTTTGATTTTAATAAGTTGTATAATGTATTTCATAAAATTATGAACAAATCCAACACAAAAGCATCATGATATATCCAGTAGAACTTATTTTCGAACGACTAGTTTTTACTTTGCCATATGAAATGATAATGGACCGTAACTTTGCCATATATTCAACTGCCTGTAACTTTTGATAGAAACCACGTACAGAGGAGATATGCATATCGTTGTAAAGCTCTTTTTATGCTCTTTTACCTGATGCATTTGAATTTGTCATACAAAGCTTTCGTCAAATTTCGATTTTTTAAGCCGTAACGGTAGCTAGCCAAACACGTGGTCTCTGTTGCCGAAATTTCGTCTAAACATGCCCCGCCATCAAAAGTAACTTCAGGTGGGAGTTCATTAAAATTCGTCTACTTTCATCAGTCAGAATCGTATTAGTCAGAATTTCATTAGTCAGAATTTCGTTAGTCAGAATTTCATTAGTCAGAATTTAAATTTTGAAATAATATAAGTTGAACTTTCACTTGTCAGAATTTCATTAGTCAGAATTTCATTAGTCAGAATTTCATTAGTCAGAATTTCATTAGTCAGAATTTCATTAGTCAGAATTTCGTAAGTCAGAATTTGATTTTCCTAGTTTCTTCAAACCTTTGCACGTTGCTGCACAATCTTAGGGCCTTTCCCGATAAAGTAGGGTAGAGTAGAGAAGAGCAGAACTAAAATCAACTCCTTTGCAGCTTTTAACTCTTCCCCAGAAAGACCCTTGATGATTTGCGCCATAGCAAGAGTACATAATCCAACAATTATTACTTACTCTTGGCCATTCTGATTCTTTTAGAATTCGAACTAAACAGCCTATCGTCATTGCCTGTCTGTAAGATGAAGGTATACGGAACCAGCCCAGTTTGCTCGTTGCTGGTGGTTAGAGCCAAAACACATATATTTGTGTCGACTAGAAACCATTTTATAAAATTATCATCAAGATCAGCCACTTTGTTACGCTTTGCGCCAGGAAGAAAATGGCTTTTTTGCAAAATTCTGACAAACGAAATTCTGACTAATGAAATTCTGACTAATGAAATTCTGACTTATGAAATTCTGACAAATGAAAGTTCAACTTATATTATTTCAAAAACCTATATTCTGACTAATGAAATTCTGACTAATGAAAGTTTGAAAGGTTAATTTCTGACTAATGAAATTCTGACATATGAAATTCTGACTACTTACTGAAGATAAATTGAGCAATCGGTCCAAATTTAACATCTATAATCCCGATAATGCAAGCGCCACCTTAAGCAGTTTCGTGTTGTATATAGTGACTTACATAACATCAGTTCAAAATTAAAATCAAAGCTAAATTACACCTTACAGTGATTACCAGAACACTGAGCGAGCACGGATAAAAATTTATTTCAATGTCAGGCCAAGGCAAAAATAACATATTTACACTGTACAGTTTAACAAATTATAAAATCACAACAACACCGTAAAATTGCAACCTCAAAGCTAAAACCAACAACATTGTATTTAGCAACGGAATCGTTTTTTCGAAACATGCAAAACAAGCATTTACAAATTTTAGCAACTGTAACTGGCATGACATGAAAAAGTAGAAACTGTTCAAACAGGCAGTTTTTATGCATACTTGGAAAAAATTAAAGCGACCCGTGCAAATAGCCTTCGTTCAAGACAGTGCATCGACACAAGCAATACAAACTAAAAAACTGCTGCTAAACCAGTGTCTAATTTAGATGTCTATGATAACAAATATTTCAGGTTTTTCAGAATCTGCATGGACCTGCATGTTAGAATAGGTGATAGCTTTCACTTCAGTTCCTTGAGGATGAACTTTCAGATCAAAGGATTCACCATACCCACGCGCTTTTATCCTAAACGAGTCTTTATCAAATTCGAGGATTTGGACACACCTGAAACACAAAAACAAATTAATACAGCAGTAGAATGCACAAATACTCCAAAACAGCCTTGAAACAAAAGAGGACGATGTAGAGATGACCACAAGCCAGGCAAAAACTTGCTCAGTTGACATGCCTGAGATGGCTAGCCAAATGTGGCAATTGACTACCCTGACAACATGACTAACTGAAACAAACTAATAAGCGCAGTAAACAACTAACCAAGTTCCAGTCGCAACTGTAAACCCCTGACCCTGAGAACGAAAGTCAGGCAAAAGTTATTTAGAACAAATCGAAACGGAAGCAGACAAAACAAAGTGAACTGAAAAAGCATAGAAATTAGCTCCTACTTGAACGTGAACTCTCTTTGCAAGGGCTACTCCTACTGACTACAAACCTCGCTATAAAGAAAGGCTCAGCGGAAAAGGCAAATAACCATTCATCTAAGAAGTGATACAGCAGGGACAGCATATCATCACCAGAAGCTTCGATGTCGTAAGTGTAGCGATGGGACACCTTTTCGATCTCCGTCATGTAGGCAAACATGGCGATAGCTGTCTGTTCAAATGCTTCCTGAAGAAAAAACAAAAAATATGGTATTATCCTATGACTCTAACGCCACCGCACCAAATCGGGCAAGTAGAGCTTAGCCAAGTTAACTCAGTGTTTAAGCTAAGCTCAGCAGAGTTAAGCAGTCAAGTTCCCACTAAGCCGTCGACCCGACGAGAGATTGGGTAGAACAACACTAGCAGTTACTGTTAAAGTTGAATTGAAGACAAAAACTTTATTCGGAGTTAACTTCCTGATAAACTATATATAATCTAATTTGGAGCAACGAAATAACTGAAGGTCAACTGGTTAAAACCAAGATAATCTTCGTACTTGAGGTAGGCTTAACATTTAATCTATCTTATCTGGCACACGTGTAAACAGACATCCACTGTAAACTTATCCCTCCTCTCAACTGCAATCCTTATCGCTAAAAGTCATACGGTTCCCAGCATCACCTGTAATGTGTCTCCCCAAGCGTGTATTTGAACATCTGCAGTGTGATCCAAGTATTCATATTTCACTTCAGGAATGGCAGGACAATCTGAAGGGTCTCCTCCGCCTTTGGATGTGCAGCAAGGATCATCCATCGACATTACTATCACAATGGTGAATAAAATTACGCTATAGACAGGAAGGAAAGTTAGATCCTAGACAACAGATGTTTGTTAGGCGACTGTGCACATTGGAAAAATCAAAGCATTTTTTGCATGTCAAAGTTTCCTTTACTGCTAAGTAATTTACAATAAGGCTTAAGGCCGAAGGATAAACGATGAATTAGGCCATCACAATTACTGTAGCAGCCAGCACCATTTGTCCAAAGACTATCCAAAGAACAAGCAAAAATATAAAGCATGTATTTGATTTAGTTTTCAAGGCGGATGATTCAAGTTTAAGGCGATAGGCAGAAAACCTGTCACTGGCCGGCTGCAACGGCTGACACACTGTATACATGGGATGGCCGGTCACAGGCCAACCGGTCTGGTCAGGGCCTTGCTTTATGCAAACATTGAGTCCCTTTACTCTACATTTAATTTTCACGTTTACTTACAAAAGATGCTTAGAGACAGTTTGAACAGAAAACAATCATTCATCTTAAATGCATCCATTCTGACAACTGTACTGGTTTTATGAAAGTTAAGAGTTCCAGTTCAGAGGGTGATTTTGTAGACCTGCATGCTAAACCTAAAACCGAGCTTATGTTTATCGAGACAGATGCACGAGACTTCAGAGAACATTTTGCTAGACTTGACAAAATTGGCAAAAGGCAGCTGGACCAACTACCATAGCAAGTGCGAGCCCTAACACCCTAGGTAGGTAGGTAGGAACTCACTTCCCGCCCGCTAGTTGGTGAGCTGTCCCATGGCCTCTCCACAGAGACAACCAAGGCCGATAACTCCGACCGCGTCAGGGTTATCCACATTGGATGTAGGAAGCCTTAAACCAGAGAGTCACCCCCACACTTTTACGTGCCGGCAAGCTGGACAAACCATTGAAGTCAGTACAGAAGGCTAAACATTGACACCTAGTGAAGTGTACCGGTGTGGTCACCCCACAGAGGCGGTACTAGAATGTCCTGGTCGATCTCCATCCGTCCTTACGAATCCTCTATGTATCACCAGATAGCGGGTAGGCATACCTGAAGTTAAGTGACGTAGTTGTCAGCAGGGCATGGCATCAGTTGGATTTTACCTGGTTTCCGTTTCCATACCAGGAAGTGTGGCACTTGAACCATATTATAGAAACAAGTTAGTTTACGTACCACTATTTTTCCTTTTTCGGAATTTATTTCTGGGATGAAGTGAACAAAAACAGAAGCCCGTCCAATATTAAAGAAATAAATAAAATACACTCTCGTGCTAATTCCAACATTTTCCAGTTATCATATGTAAACGTAAAAACACATTAAATTCCTATATTAGTAGTGCATGCGACCTCTGCCAGACTTGGTTCAAACACTTGCGGCTCATCAGTGGAGAAGTGTAGAACTAAGTTCTTTAGGATGCTTTGGAAAAATCTTTTACAAAATAAGTGAAAAATAGTTTCGCCGCCAGTCGCCTCATAAAGTGTCATTAGTGTGGTGAACAAACATATATGACATCCAAAATATGAAAAAATTTTTCATTTTGAAAACTGTTAACAATGGGTAGGGTAAGAAATTGGACAATTCCCTAATATTTCGATAATTAAAATATTTAAAACATGAAATTCTAACAGAATGAAATTAATAAATTTCATCACCGTTTCATTAAATTATATATATATATTTTTGATAAGTATATACTCAGAAAGGAGGAACTCGATAGATTCTGAAGACAAGACAAAAACTATTCTCGTTCCGAAATATGAAACATTTCTCATTTTACGTTTCTCATCATAGCTTAAGCATTACGAGTGCGTAGCCTCATGGATGACCCCTGGATCCATTACTGACTGGTTTCTACGTGGGCTCGCCACGCCCACAACCCTCCTCCTTTCTCAACCGGGCTTGGGACCGGCTACGGTGGAGTTCCTAACACTCTAACTTATGCATGTAATACCTTGTGCTAAGAGTCACAAGTCAACACAAATCGACAAAATTTGACCACACCCAAGAAAATCTTCGAAAACAATCCTCATACTAATACACTTAAAATAGAGGAAAAGCTATTAATTTGTCTTTATCACCTCTTCTCTGTCAAAAAATAATAGGACTTCAAGTTTTTACTTTCACGGTCATCACAGCCTACTTCTGTAGTCTTGCTTATGTAATAACGAGGCAAATACTTATGCAAGTAGTCCATAGCATCTATACAAAACGCCTAAGATTTCAAAAAATCTTTTATAATTCCTATAACTTCTCAACTATTTCCTACTAAATTTAACCATTCCTTAAAATAATGTCTATCATCAGTAAAGCACTAACCAGCTTTGTAACTTTTAATTAGGACTTATCTGAATTATGTAGCGACAAAGATGCACATACTGTCAAAAGCAATTAATAAGAAGAAATTTTTATAGAGATCACTATTTTAAAAAACGCAAATACATACTTCGTGCACTTTTGCAAGGGGAACAATATACAATCATTACAAAGCAAAGTTGATGAACTTCAAACATTTACAAACACACTACAGACAGCACACAAATTATAAACAGGGACCTAATTTTGCATAAAACGGAGAGGTGTATCTCTAAAGGTAAAGTTTATATGCAGGGGATCACCATATTTTAAAATCATATATTTTTCATGAATCCGCCACAACACTACTAGAAAAATGACTTCTTCCTCCCGGTGTTTAAAATTTCAAAAACTTAAGTAGTCGAGCAAAAGTAAAACCAAAACTGAAATTCAAATTCATGTTCTGAACCCAGAAGAACTATATGAACAAATTTTCACTAAAATAGGAGACAACATTTCACAGTTCTCCGTTCCTTTTAGCGAATACCAAATTACGAATTCAAGCCGTACCTTATAACTCGATTGGTCATGTTTTAAAAATTTTTAGCACTAGGCGGGAGGTCAAATGAAAAAACCCTAAATGAATAACCGAATAACCGAATATTTTGCAATTACACTCTTCTGCCAAATTACAAGATTTCAGAATTGTTCCTATTCTAATTTCTAGGTACCACACAATCACTAAAAATTTAGGAAGGGGAAGACAATTTTTTCCAACACAAACTTAATACTTCAGATAGGGTAGAAACAGGATTATTTTTGTACTTATTGCTTGATCAAACTTAATTTTGAGGCATTTTGCAGAAATAAGCCTTGATTTTTTAAACGAAAGCGTTAGACAGGTGCCAAATTTGAGTTTTTGAAATGCCGTGAGTCTCATTTTAAAAAAGGTAAAGGTAACCCCCGGAGAATTCTCCTACCCTTCTCAGGGTCTAGGGTGCCGGTGCTCATCCCCGGATACACAGCCCTTGAGCCAGGAGTGTCACCTCGAATGATGACTACAACCGTGGAGGAGGGGCCAGCTCCTCAAGGCAGACGCCCTACACGGTCTCCTGTTACCTTCCCACATAAGTGGTACCCATTTACCGACCAGTTAAGGATGGATAGCTGGGTTGGCTAGAGCCCACGGCGAACCGATATGTGCTTAGTCCCTTGCTCAAGGGGATTTGTGAAAGCCTTGTGGCAGCGGGGATTCGAACCTCGGACTATCGGATCCAAAGTCGAACGCCTTAACCACTCGGCCGGCACGGCGGCACGGCGAGTCCCATTTAAGAAGAGTGCAAATTTATACATTATATAAATTAGTTAATAAAAATAGAAACTACATCCTATGATATATCCTAGATACACCCTAAGATAGAGAGAGAGAGATATCGAAGGTAGCTCAAGTCCCGTTTACCATCTCCCGCTTATGCAAACAGCGATATATACAATAGAGTCATTCTACGAAGGAATCCTTCAAACTAAGTTTTCGCTACAAGCATACATTTTCAAAAGAAAGCAAACTAAAAGTACAACGCATAAGATAAATAGCCGCAACTGCTATACAAACTTATTCTCCGGGTATTCTCGCCTGAAAATAACAGCATACATTAATAATACAATACAAACACACTACTGCAGCCAATAGTACAATAGTAGAAGTCTTCAAACTTAAGTACAACATAATAACAATCACAGGACAGTATAAATATAAATAATTCATTGGTCAGCAATAAAATCAAACGTCATGCCCTGAACTGACTGCCCACAGATGCACACAGAAACGGTGTAGTGACCCGGCCTAAGAAGAAGTACTGAAGTTTCTTAAAAATTCCACAATAAAAGAAAACAAATCGTTCAAATGCAAACGTTAAATAAATGGCCTAAAATGCGTAAGCTTAGCTTATTTAGCTCAAAGATTTCTGAAAAATCCGTAATTTGTAATAAACGGTAATAAAACAGATAATACGGTAATAGAGATAGTCCAAGGCTCCTTTAGCACTGACACAAGTTTAAATAAAATATTTACAAAATATGTAGTGCAAGCTTTAATACAGCTATTTTGCATGTTTACAGCAGCCGCAATAAAAACACAAATAAACAGGGTCTGTACAACCTGTACAATCATTAACACCACAGCACAACTCTACAAAGACACACAGCACAGAACGAACACCACTGGCACTAGCACGTAGAAAGTAGCCAACCCGTTCAGGTCATCATACAAATCTGTGTTCCCGTTTCTGCAAGGAAAGAGCACAAACTGTGAAGACCACGCGCGGCACAAAATGCTATACAGTATTGTCTGTCACCCATCTTCTGACACACATCGTTGATCCATCTTCTTGTAGTAATCAGTCAGGGCAAGACTGAATGGATTTCCGCCATTCCAAAGGCAAGGAAAATCTCGAAAACGAGGGGCACAGAATCACGTAAGGGTAATGATTCTGCTGCTGCTGCTGTTTTTGTCACCTTTTCTGCTTCTGCTTTCTCAGGGGTCGTTTGCTCATGTATTTGCGGACAACGGCCTCCACAGGAGGCTGATGGGTGCTCAGCAGGGACTGTAGCTCGGTCTCGCTCTCCTTCAGAGAGTCACGAAGGGCTCGCTCTCGCTGAATCCCGGAGCGGAAGCCCTCTTCCAGACTGAGGATAAGCTGATCCTCCCTCGCCAGCGAGGTCCGAGACAGCAGACAGCAGTCCTTCAGAGGTTCCTGACGACTGGACTCAGCAGACGGCAAGTCATGACGACGAGCACAGAAACTGCGCAGCAGGGAGTCCAGTTCAGATTCGTTTGTGCTTTCTGTTGTTTCCAGTTCCTGAAACAAGAAGAAAAAGTGCTCCTTTGTCGCATGGAAGACACGTATACTGAGTCCTCGTAGGCAGGAAATGCAAAACGATGTAAATTAATTGTATTTTTAATAGAACCTAGTCACATGTAAGAATTGTTCCGTCTTTTCTAAGGTGACACTGTCACTGAGGAAAAATACTATACGTAGGCGCAACCACGCCGAAGTTAGTTCGGAAAAATTTTAAACTTCCTCTGGAAAATCTCGACTTACTCTCTAAAATTCAGTTAAGTTCAATATGCAGCTGGACAATTTTAGATTCAAACCTCACTAAATCTGCAGGAGCTAACTTGATTACACCTTCAACTTGATTGTGTTGATAATGAAAATAAAGCAAACTATATAAATGAGCTGTTGACTGAGCGAAGAATTGCAAAGCTGAAACAGCTACGAAAATTATATACATTACTGTCTAGACAACAGCTCAGGAAAACATACGAACCTGCAAATGATTAGCAACCATAAGTAGTTTCCATCCTGAGATCTTATCACCAACAGCGCGCTGACTGCACAGTTCCACGACGGACGGCTTCCGTTCTTCCTTGACTTTGACATCCTCCTCTCTGAGGAAATGAGATGCCTTAGGCTTCCAGCCAATTTCATATCCACAAAGCAGAGAGGGACGAGACCTGCCAAGCCTTCCAGCAGGCGATGGATTGGACGTGGAGGGAGCGGCGGCCGATAGACGAGATTCCACAGAATCATCCTGCACAATATGATGAGAAGGCAAGGGCGACAAATCCAATGTCACCAGGGATGAAGTCGGGGGATTATCACTGCTCGGATCAGTCCTGCTGGCCGAAAGCGGCGCCATCACGCCAGAGTTCATCAACCTGCTCAGCCGACTGGGAGAGGGCGACCGGTTGCCCTCAATGTCACTCTTGGTCTCCTCCGATCCACTGAAGTCTGTCTCAGTACTGTTCTGGTGACAGTCGCTTCCGGCAGCAACTTTCGACAACGACGACGTACCGGTCACACTGCCCGTAGTCGAGAAGTTTTGAAGGGGACCAGAACCAGGACCACCAGTGGTCCCAGACGGTTGGTGAGGCTTTGCTGGAGATTCTGCCCTACCATCGTCCATGGGTACGGCCTCCTCAAACTTTTCCAAACATTCCAGAGAAGGAAAGGAGGAACCTGATGAAGACGCTGCAGCAACAACAGTGGAAGAAGTAGGACAATGCTGATTTGTATGAAAGGGACCTGCTGAGGGACGAAATTCCTGCTTGCGAGGCCTCTTTCGAGGCGAAGGCTCCACACCCATCCTTCTCCTACTGCTGCCGCTGTCTTCCTCAACCGAAGAGGCCATTCCTCCCAAAGGCTCAGAGCAGGCGCTTACAGTACTGGAGGTTGAGTGATTGCTATTTCCGGAGTCTGGATTATCCGGAGGTCCTGAGCGATCATCCGTGGTGGTATTTACAGTCAAACTGTTGCCAGCGGACAGGGAGTATTCGGTAAACAGTTTTCTGACTCCGGCGGTGGATCCCCCCTCTGGCAACGGAGGTCCCCGCTTCCGCAGAATGCTGGGTCGTGGGCTCTGGGTGGGGGTGCTGCGACCTGCACCACTCCCGGTTGAACTAGCCGATCCTGCTATGGAGGTGGTGGTGGTTGTGGTAGGGAGGGACCCGGCCGGTAGAGCCGTGGAAGGATGGTCAATTAGGGAGACTGGTGGAGGGATGACAGATGTTGGTAAGCGGAGACTGCCAGACTGTGGTGTGGGCACGACCACAGATACCTCATGGGACGAACGAAAGGACGATGCAGGCCCGGAGAACGGGATGGAAGGGTCTCTGCTACCGTTACTGGTAGCTCCAACAACGGGGGTGCCGGCAGCCGCCACCAGGACGGTTCGAAGAGGTGAAGCGGCCAGAGATGTCGAAATGGTGGTACTGGGCGGTCCTGAGGGAACGGATACAACCTGAGCAGCAGAAGTAGAGGACAGGGGTAACGCAGAAGAACCAGAAGAGTGACGTAACAGAGCCGCATTGGAAGGGGCCGTGCCACTGTTGTTGACTGAGGAACCAGTGGAGCCATGGATACCCTGAGAGGAGAGTATTAAATGTCCTGCATGAAGGTTGCCGGCGGAGGAGCCTTGAGAACCAACTAGATCGGTAGACCTCAACGATCCCACCTCAGAATTGCCTCCGAAAAGGAGAGCCCGGTTGGAGTTGAGGGGGGATCCGACGGAGTGCACAGAGTGACGGCTTACACCAGGCAGCATGCAACCGATGCCTTCGAAGGAGTGAGAAGGGGGAACAGATCCATTGCCTCCAAAACCGCTAGACATTCTAATATTTACACCTAAAAAGACAGAGACAGTTGCAATTTCAGTATATTATGTATGGATTGAAATGAGGTTCACTATTCAATTGTTATTATTAGATTATATGTGTATAATGAGACATGGCGTCATGGCATTATGAGAAAGACCAGTAAAAAGAGACGTTGATGCCTTACTCTGACATGACATCAGTTCATGGAAGCTTGGTTTTTCCCAAAGGCCACAAGGAGGGGGTCGGCCCAGAGGATTCGGGCCCCACCCAGAACTCAAAAGCTCCCGGAAAACAGGGTTTAGGGTAAATTGTCAAAAACGTTTTCTGCTTAGCCGAATTTTTAGGTCTTTTAAAGCATTTTAGCTATTAAGCTTAAAAAAGTAAATTAAAAACTGCATAATTTTTAGCTCAGCTGCAAAAAATGGCTATTTTTAAGCATTTTCGAAGAAATTGATCCCCCTCAAAAATCTGTGCGCCCAGACCTGAGAGAGCCCCCAATTTTCTCCCCGCCGAAATTTTTTTCCCAGGAAAACTCCACTGGAAGTACCATACTCAGCAATACCAAACTTCTAATATATAATGATTAGGCTGGACTTTAGCCTGCAAAAGAATCGCATTGCGGTTTCTTTCCTGCTATATAAGCTGGAGTTTTCAGCAAAACAAAAGATCAGTGTTCGAATCTAAGGGTTCAAACTAAAGCGGGCTAAAACTTGATAATACGCAGCTGTACAGAAACTGCCACTGGTATCCTATTTATAAACATTCAGAAGTACTACACATCGTGAAATATATTATTAGCAGTAGCGGCATTAAAATCTGAAACTTCAGCTCCAGAAACGCTGAAATGAAAAAGGATCAACCTACCTGAGGAAACACAGGGAGCAGAGGAGGTCGTGCAGGTGATCACAGTGGTTCTTACAGTGGAAGTTGTCAATTCTACAGTACTGCTAGCTTCCACCCGCACAAATTTATTTACAATCTAAAATAAGACAATCCAAACAGAAGTCAGGGGCCGATTTCATAAGAGTGCTGCCAGTTTGCAAGAGCAGTCACACACAAGTATTTGTACTTGAGTTGCAAGTTCAAGTTGTTTATGTTGCAGAAAATTTTCCGTCGACTTAAGGAAATTAGCTAAACTAGTAAAAACAATTAGTAGAAAAACTTGAGAAATTGTAAAAGCAAGAACAAGTTTATACGTAGTTTATTTTTAAAAAATATACACTAAATGATTTAAAATTCACTTTACACTGAAAAAATGCAGCAACTTGTTTGAAAGTCACGTAGTGCTACGACTAACGCAAATTTTCTTGCCAGAAAATTTCACTAAAGATGTTAAATTATATTAATATAATAAAAATATTAAATAATATTCAGTTAAACTTAATTCAATTACCTCAATTACAAGTTCAAGTTGGACGGCAGAGAATTAACTACTTTTATATAACTGAATCGGACTGCAAGTATTAGCCGAAACTGATAACTTGTGGACTTGCAGCTGGCAGGTACAGTGCATGTGTGCAAACTGCAAGTAATACTTGAACCTTTCTGAAACATTAACTTGAACTTGCATGCGAAAGCTGGACACTGGACTGAAAAAGTGACTGTGGTTTTAGGGTTTGGAGGGGAGGGGAATGTTTGGACAATACAACCAGGTGCGCGGGTGCACCGTTCCACTGCAACATTTTGACATCCAAAATTTTCGCGCCATCGGCGCGAAATTTACGTTATTTTTACTATAATTTACTATAATATAATTTAATTTACGCTTATTTTTAATTATCAAATGTTATTTTTTAAAAGTTTCAACTTCTGGAGGTCCGCCCATCTCGAAAACATTTTCTTTGTGCGCCACTAGATACAGCAATACCTCCTTTTTGGAACAGTTTCCATGGAGACAGGCTAAAAAATTCTCCAAAATCCGTAGGAGACCAACCAACAGGCTACAGGAAAAATTTCCGAACAAATTTTGAGAATTGGCTCATTCTGGGCAAAACATTTATCACTAAAAAATCCGGTTGAGGAAACAGCAAGAAAGCAAAAATACCAGGAAGGGGTGAGTTCGAGGAGGGGGTGTTTGATTTTGGGGGAAAGCAGGTTGGTTTCGGGAGGCCCGCCTCCCTCCCCCGTGAAAACTGCCCGAGAGGCGACACCGTATGTTCTTACAGATGAAATTCTATTTAGAGGTATTAATTCATTTCCATTATATTCAATACTACTATACAACACAGGAAACAAGTTTAAACTATCACCTCAGCATTATGCTTCCTTCTACGAATCCTCTCTCTTTTCAAAACATTGAAACAAAAGCCCATATTATGTACCTTTTTATGAACTTCTGAAGAACGCTGGAACGCCAAAGAAGAAGGGACTGTGATGACTTTTGCACCCTAAAATAAGGAAGTATATAACCACTTATCTGCTATACAAAATAGTGTAATATCAGGTGAAATCAGACTTCAAAAGTGTAACTAAACAACTGGAGGACAGACACATAGGAAATATCAAACGAGATGAGAACAAGCTCAAACACACAGTAAGCCAGAAATACATCAAACCTACATACGTAACTATCACTGGCTTTATGACCGCCGCAGGGATCAGAATATCAGTTCAACATACGTACATGAAAGAGAGAGGCAAAAATTTGCAAAGCAAACAATTTTACTTACTTTTGTAGGACTATCCATCTGTGGTGGCATTATGGGCTGTTGGGAGGATCGTTGTAGTGAGGAAACCGAAGACACAGGAGCCGACAGCGGTAATCCAAAAGCAGCTGCCGGTCTGAGAGCACCATAGGGATCCACCAAATGCAATCCTGGTGCAGCATACCCCTGAAAATTCAGTACGACAGGACGTTATGAGTCACAAGTATAATCACGCATTATATATATACGTACCACAACATGGCAAACTACAATTTTACATTGTCGTTTAAATAAAAAAATTAGAATCTCATCAAGTATTCGTCCAAACTACTTCTACAGAATATTATATTATAACAAGAATAAAAATGCTCCGATGGAGCATGAAAAATGCAATATGGGTGACCAGTAGCGCAGATACAAAAATTTTTCAGGGGGGGGGGGCGGTTTGGACCGAAGAGTGGGGGGGGGCTGTAAAAAAGGCGAAGCCCCCCAGAAGTTGAGAAATTTTTTCAATTTTGCCATTAAAACGCAATTGAAATATTGAATTCTTTGCATTGTATATTATCAATTCCCAAACCAAATTTTGTAGTTTAATTTGCTATATATATTTTCCACTTCTATAGTCTCGTACGAAAACTCAGATTGGATGCCCCCATTAATAACAGTCACATTTCCAGTATCCACCATTCACATGTATATAAGGGAATCATGTTTGCAATAATGCAGTTAATAAAACTACAAAGCTGGCAAAGCAAAGTAAAGTAAAGCAAACTTGTGAAGGATTAATTATACATATATAGTATGCCAATAAGGAAGTCGCGCCGAAGGCGCGAAAATTTTTCAATGAAGTACAAATGCACTAATTTTTGTGGCATTTTAGTACAATTACTTTGTGTTTATGATAAATTTAAACACCCGCGATTTGCGCGGGCTTACAATTTTTCTTCTGGTCAATTTTCTTCAGGGGGGCAAAACCATTTCGGGGGGCGGCCGCCCCCCCCCGTATCTCCGCTAGTGACATTCGGTTTTAAGCAGACATCGGACTACGTTTTAAAACGTTAATATTATGGCAGGGGCAGGTTGTAAATGACAAGAGGACTAGGTTAAAAGCGCACTAATATGGACCAGCTGCGCTGAACAACCCATCTTTGCGGAAACCGCACAGACTGATGCTGGCGGCAGTTCTTCTGTAACAGTTTCCCAATTTGTCAGCATAACTCTGTCTGCAACTATGTATGTAGTTGTGCTCGCAATACTTGCCTGCAACAATGTATGTAGTTGTGCTCGCAATACTAAATACTTGTATACTTAAAGTTATATCATTCGATACGTCTAGCAAATAGCTGAGGACCCTTTTTAGTTATCACGAAATCGTTCTTCGTTGAGGAGAATTTAGCTAAAATCCATGCGCAACCTGCATTTTGCCAATTTTTCACAACTTTGGCAAGCGATTACTTTAGCTAAAACGCAGCAATCGGAGCAACTAAAAAATGGTCCCTCTGGGTATTTATATATGTGTAAAACACGTCTGCTACGTGGCAAAACTCTAGCTGGAATAGTAAAAGGTCACAATCGCTGGAAGAAATTTGATCGTTTTCGCCAAACTACATTTTTTATACTAACAGCAAACGGGTTAACACTTGGAAAATTATCAGACACGGATATATAGTTGGCTTCAACGAGACCTTCGAATCGACACCCTTAGTTTAATTTTATGGCTTGTGTAGCTTAAGAAGTAATTGATTATTTGATTTCTGCAAAAATGAAAAGGTTTCAACGCCAAAGTAAGAAAATCGGCTATACCTCGCGACAGAGGAAAGCTAGAAAGAACTAACATACCTCAGATCCCTCTTACTACAGACACAATTATCACCAAAGTTTCATATGTTTAGCCGTTTACAATAAGTCCACAGACAGCGTGCTATGGTTGCTGCATAGCAATACAGCACGATAGCAGCACCGCACAGCTTTGCGACTATCCTCAACGTGTTCAGCGACCCATATAACCCCTATATGCGCTGGGCTTATTCTAGTGGAGGGGGGTAGGGGCCCCCAATAAGCACCCTTCCCCCCCAAAAAAGTGCGCGCCCCTTTTGGTACCAAATTTTGCCCTGAAAAAATCGCTCAGAAGGCCAAATTTTCAAAAATTTCCCGGTTTCGCCGGAGATTTTTACTCAATTTTTGCCCTTTTCAACACTAAATCTGCCTATAAAAATCAACTTTTATAGTTTATGTCAGAAAAATAGAGCTATTTTTAGCATATTTTTCGAAAAATTCCCAAAAATTCCTTGCCCCTCGGACTTTTGGGGCCCCCCAAGAAAAAATCCCTAGAATAAGCCCAGATGCGTCCCACTAAATGGCCCAAAACGGCTGTATTTAGGCCTATTTTTGGCTATTTCTGTGAAGTTGGGAGTTGAAAAATTGTCCAAAAGGTAACGTCCCTGCCACTCGGAAAAAACAAACTTCACCGACTGAAAATGCCCAGATCGTTCAGTTTTTGAGTTCGAAGAAAAGTACTTCTCCAGCATGACTTAAACGGAAAAAACAGGCCTAGCTTGTCCAGAAGCGAAAATTTTCAAAGTTGAAAATTTAGACCAAAGCTTTTTGCTAACAAATTGTAGTATATATATACTCGTCGTGCTGATTCCAAATGATACCAACTTGTCTAGTTTTGTTGAATATTTAGCTGGCACGGTGCGCGAACGGGTCTCTAAGGGCCGCGCAGCGCCTTTTACACCCATATTATAAGGTGGAGCGCAATCGCGCCCCCTATAATTAAAATATATATATAACGCTGAACAAAATACGATATGAGCACATGAAGTATTCTAGTCGCTAAGCCATAATAAATTTATAACCTTTGGAGAAGCAGTAACTAGCCCAGGCATCCTCATAGAATGCTGCAAAGCGGTCGCATTCTGTGCAGCTGCAAACACAGCAAAAGGATTGCTGCTCAGGTGTGCGGCAACTGCAATAGACTGGGAAACGCTGTTACGTTGAGGATCAAATGCGGAGATAGAACCAGTAATACCAGAAGAGCCACCGTGCATCTGAAAATAGCAACACAAAAACATCCCGTACGGCAAAGAACAAACGTTGTAATATAACAAACAAACGAACAAACGTTGTCCCCAATCCTATTCCTACGAGCTGTAGATTGGGTGATGCAGCAAGCGGTTGGCGAGACCGATGAAGTTTTAGTGGCTGAAAACATGCAGTTGGCCGACCTGGAGTACGCCGACAATGTAGCTCTGCTCTCTGAATCCGAGCTGGACCTGCAGGATCTGTCATCAAAAAGTGATGGCTGGTGCCGGGTCACGGGGCTATCTCTGAATGCGGCCAAGTGTAAAATCATCCCTCCATGCAACTCTCCACTTGGTGCAGGAAACCTAGTACTCAACGGTGCTGCGCTGGATAGGATACCCGAGTTCACATACCTCGGCAGCGTGGTGTCGAGAGAAGGAAATATTTCATCTGAAATTGACACCAGAATAACCAAGGCTGGTCTGGTTTTCCGTCAACTGCATAAAAGCCTATGGTCCCGACGACAACTATCACTGAGGACGAAGCTGCGAGTTTTTGATGCAATGGTGCTCTCCACTCTACTCTATGCTTGTGACTCCTGGACTGTTAGACAGTCAGAACCTACGCCATTTGGAAGTCTTTGAGCGGTCATGCCTGCGCACCATCTTACGGATCAAGCGACGAGACCGTATCTGCAACGACGAACTGTACCGACGCAGTATGCAAAGGACCCCAATCGCGGCTCGTATCCGAATGTCCCGGCTTCGATGGCTTGGACATCTGGCTAGAATGGACCCATCTCGGTTGACGAGGATCCTTTTCTTTTCCCCTGTCCCTGGGCATTGGAGGAAGCCACCCGGTCGACCGGCGCTATCCTGGAGGCAGGTAGGGGAAAGGGACCTCTGGGAAACAATGTGCCCCTACAGGCATGCAGGTTTCTCGTGGGACGACGTGATCAACGACCTGGCCCGAGACAGACAGCAGTGGCAACAGGTGGTAGCGAATGCTGGTATGGTTCCGGAGCCCTTCAGATTGCTGGTCCAGCGATGAAGAAGGCATAAGTGAAGTGAAGTGAAGTTGTAATATAAGTAACAGTACATAGTACAGCAAGAGTATATACAGAACCAGCAAGAGCAAATAATACATAAGAGAATAACAGTTTGCATTAACTCTATGCATTTATACGCGTGGAACACTTCTGCACGCTAACGGCTAACCCACTCCAAATTTCACCCGTCAATATGGTCCCAATTATACGCGGTCCCTCCCCGCAATTGGTACCCAAACCCAGTCGAAACAGCGGTATGCTCATTCGCCCTGTGCTTGTGCGCTAAAGCTCGAAAACACAAGCACTGCGAACGCGAGTTTTATATCAGTTGCAAGCATTAGAACACACACGCACGGGCGAACTTGTTCGATTCACTAGTCTTAATTTGCGAGGGGGGCAGCCGTTAGCGTGCAGAGGATGTGGCACGCTTATAATACATGGAGTGTATAGATATGACAGCTGTCCTTACTCTTACCTGGCATTTTCCTACAATGGGGGGCTGGGGGCGCCCTCCCCCCGCAGAAATCGGTCCCCTCCCAGGCTTGGGCCTCCCCCAGAATCTCCTTCCTTCAGGATTAGGGCCTGCGGGCAACAGACTTCAGGGGCCAATGTTATAAAGCAGCTTAACCCGGTTAAACCGTTACCCGTGATTAGAAACTCGGTTATCAATCTTAACCCAATAGTATAAAAACTGGGTAAGTGAAACCCGGTTTTCCCTTGAAATCTGAATTGGGGTTTAAAATCTAGCCTTAAAATCAACTTCAGATATGATGATGATGAAAATGCCAGATCGTTCAGTTTCTGAGTTCGAAGAAAAGTGTTTCTCCAAGCGTGACCTACACGGAAAAAAACAAACGGACCTAACTTCTCCGGAAGCGAAACTTTCAAAGTTGAAAATTTTGACAAAATTTTTTTCCTTATATACTTTAATACTCGTCGTGCTCATTGCAACGATACCAAACTTGTCTAGTTTAGTTTCATTGAGTATATATTTAGCTGGCACGGTGCTCGAACTCTACGGGTCTCTACGGCCGCGCTGAGCCTTTTACACCCATATTAATTATAGGGGAAGTGCTATCGCGCCCCCTATAATTACGCAACGTGTACTTACCTGTTCAGCCGCAGACTTGTTACTGGCTTCCGTTCCACTGGAATCCACGTGTGATTTTCTGCTGGCTACGAGCGTTCTGGTATGAACGGGATTGGGTGAGCCGGTCCCACTACGTTCAATTTTACGTAGTACAATATTGGAGGAACCCTGATGATGATGGAGCCCTACCGGAGAACCGGAATCCGTACCGGCCGACGCCAAATGTTGTGTTCCAGTTCCCAAATGCGCAGGCCTGATTTTCCCAATGGGCACGGCATGTCGGCTGCTGTAGGAAACCGAAGGGGACAGATGTGCCTGAACAGGTGACGAGACGCGGGACATCACTCCTGAATCAGAAGCGGTAGGAGGTCCGGACGGTCCGATCAGGCTGGCAATACTGTGCCGCGAACGACCAGAAGCAGAGACCGTCTGTCCGTACACTGTCTTAGCTCCGGAAGGACCGCTGCCTATGTTACGCAAATGAGCTGAATCCACGTCTGCTCGCGGAGTGGAGTTCATGTCTGTAGATCGTCACAAAAGATCTGCTTGGATTTAGGTGCGCTGTGTATAGTCTACATACAATCTCTAAGATTAAATTCACAAGGGAAAGGTGTACGTATGTATATATTTAATTCAATGTCCCTGGTTCAATCCACAGTCGTCAGTATATATACCACAGTAATATAACAGAAGCGAGATAACAGACGACGTATGGTATATAATGTAGTTGTACGTATATAAGCACGAAAATTCTAACTGCGCCAACCCAAATTCAAAATTCGTCAACAGTTTCCAAAGGGAATTGGTGTTTCCACTTAGCAATCATTTTCATTCCAGTTGCAATCATTTTCACTTTCATAAATGGCATTAGTGCTGTTGAGACACGTATGAAGACATAGAACAAAGCAAAAAACGTATATATACACCCCTTCACCAAGCAAGGGACGAGGGCTTTAATCAGGATCATAGGGGTGGGGGTGGGGGACTCCTCCCCCAATCGGCCGTCGGCCGACCCCCCCCCCAAATTTTCAACCCCCACCTAAGCTTTTGCAAAGTTTTATGCAAAAATTCGAAACTTTTCAAAAAATTATTTAAGGTGGTGGTATCCTTTTGTGCAGTGCTTTTGTGGTGATTTCTTTGAAACGCTATAACTTTCGCAATTTTGGGAGTTACAAAGAGCTTTATACATCGTTTTAAAGCTTATTATCTGTACATTCACATGAGATTGCAGAACTGGCAAAATTAGCAAAAAATAGCAGAAATTTTCTGACATGCTGATATCTAACAGGATAAATATAAT